>JANZLH020000099.1:228313-240104 GCA_026770325.2 Erythroxylum fimbriatum
CAATTATAAGGGAAAAAAGGAGCAGATTGGTTTTATGATTCTCGTTCAATCTATAACCATATGCACTTTCACATCATCAAACCATATATTAGATTGGTCATTCTCTTGATTAAATCATAAAACGAGAATATATAAGAAAAAAAGAGAGCAAAAGCCCCATTTACAATGAGATGAAACCATGTTCAATCTAGTTCATTTAACATCAAATTAAAACGAGGGACTTCAGAAAATATACCTGGAGGCGTAGAATAAAAAATTCCTTCGTTGATGAGACGCGATAAGGCAGGATGGGAGATTGTAAGGAATTGAGAGACGATAAGGAAGTAAAGAGGATAATAGGGCAAAGACTGAGGATAAAAAAGTAAAAAATAAACTTATATTGGAATGAAAAAGCGATATCCACCCCCTTGGTGGGTTTAGTAGATTCCCAAATTTAATGGGATAAATCCATTCCCCTAGAATTGAAAACCTTAAAGCAAACACTGTTTTTTACAATTATTCCATTCTTTCGTTCCCAAACCCTCAAACCAAACGCCCCCTTAATTCAAAGGATCACTTGTACAATCATCAAAATGATAATTTTTATAGCATACAAATAACGTTTCAAATGAATTTCTCCTATGAGGTTAGTTCGGCAAACTTGTTCTCTATCTAAAGTATACATGTTTATTTATCTCTATATTTTAATCTATGAGATTGAATACTCCCTTTATAAAAATAATAGTTTTCTTTTTACATGCTGTTAATGTCTAATCTTAATAGAACAATAACTAGGAACAATTTAGAAATAATATATAAATGTAATATAAATTTTATAATTATAATCTTATTATAATTTTATTTGTAATATATAATTATCTCATGGACTATCATATATATTTAAATATGTTCAAGATAAAAATACTTTTAAATAATTTTTTTATTAAACTACAACCAACCTATTGGCTATAAGATATAAAATAATATCAAGACCGGTTTGATACAATGAGAAAATATCATAACTATTATATTTTAAGAGAATCATAGTTTACATTTATGAAAGCTCTAATTTAAAAGCTTTTTAAAAATTCGACCAAAAACTGCGTGAATCAATCACTATCCTCTCTCGTTAATTAAGAATGTTAAAAAGAGTCTGACCCAATTTTGACGCAAGTAATACGGTCACGAGTAGACTATGGGCTGAGATCGGGCCGACCATAGTCGGCCTGTTGGGTCCAATTTTGTTACATTCAATTTTAATTATATATTTATGTAAATATATAATTATGTAAATTTTATATAAATATATGGATAAATTTTAATAATATACGATAAGAACCCAATTAATTGAAATAGAAGATTTGTTCCTTGTGAATAAGTGTACTTCTCGAATTGTCTGGTTTGCTTTCAGACCTCGTTTTATGCGTGGCTATGTTCCGTAAGGGGGAAAGCGAGATGTAAAAAATAATAAAATATAACCGAACTCGCCACATCGAGTACATGGAAGACACGTTCACAGCGTTCTTGGCATCTTTAGATTTGTCCAAAGCAAAGCCATCATATGCCCACCTTTAAGAAACATATAAACTAAACCCTTAATGCAAAGTAAAACTGTACTTTTCGAATATGAACGAAAATGGTAGCGCTAGCTGGAGTTCTCGTTCTACGAAGCTTACTTGAACCGACATGAAAGGCAGGTCAAGCTCTTTGTCCGTAACGAAGAATCCTTTCACCGCCCATGCTTTTGTCGTGTAGTGTCATCCAGTCATTGGCCTTTTGGATTAGTTCATTGTCACATTTAATGAATGGGGATGATTCTTGTGGACCAGAGCTCGTAATGAAAAAACTTTAAATTTTGTACAGAATTATACATTCTCTTATTTAAAACAAGTGTCGTTTTAGAGAAATATACATTTATTAAAAAAGTTAATAAAATATTTGATATATCTTTATTAATTATATATTAAAGTTCCTAGAAAATATAATATGTGTAATTAAGACGTAAGAGAAATTAAACGATAATTTTAAAAATTAAATTATAAATATACATAAAAAATTATAAATAATATTTATTTTAAATAATTAAAATCTACCTTAAACAAACCTTATTTTAAGTAAGAGATACCATAACGTTGCTTCCAGCTTCCGTGCACAAACTTTTATCGGTGTCCCATACCCACTGCTACGCCGCCTGACAAAGAAGCATCAAACTTGCCTGTCGTTTTCCTAATATTTTTCTTTACACGTGGCTACTCTCTTCCTTTCTTACGTTGTAGCAACACTAGTCAAGACAGACTTTGATGGATTGCAATTCACTGCCAATACCTTAACTGCTGAAGCGTTCAAACAAGAGACTTTCTTTATTGACTTCTCCCCAGCTCTTGAAGTAAAAAGTGAATAGTGTGTCTGAATGAAGTGAGAAGAACATTTCAGTGAGCTCGGTGGAATTGGATATATTAGGCTTGTAGCTGTTGGATTTTACCTTGTTTTCGTGGCTATGGAACGTTATGAGGTGGTCAAAGATATTGGGTCTGGGAATTTTGGGGTGGCCAAGCTTGTTAGAGATAGACGGAGCAGAGAGCTTCATGCTGTCAAATTTATAGAGAGAGGCCATAAGGTTGTTCAGAACATCTTAAATTCCAATAGCTGTAATCTTTCCCTCTTACTTTTTAGTTAGCTGTGAAGCTCAATTGCTTCGCTTTTTGAACATTTGTGGTTGCAGATTGATGAGCATGTGCAAAGGGAGATCATGAATCACAGATCATTGAAGCACCCGAATATAGTGAGATTCAAAGAGGTCTGTTCTTGAATCTTTTTAAATGGTAACCTCACCTTGATAATTGTTGTATGCTGTATTTGAGTTTTATCCCAGTTGACCAACTATGTAATGCTGTTAGATGATTCTAGCCACTTAGCACGACTCTGGGTGTGTTTAATCTTTTTGTGTTTAGATCACTATTTTGATACCTGAAGTCCATAGGTTCATGAGTTTGAACAAAGTAGCAACTTTCTAAAATCCTTAAAAGCTAAACTTATGTGGAATTAGGAGTGGGTGGGCAAGGAAAGAGTGGCAACTGGCCCTCCGGCGCAGGAAAGTTTATACAAAATAGAAGACAAGCAACCTTTTGAAGTTGATGTTGGGGTATAGAAACTTTAGATACAGATGGCATATAACAATCAAGAAATGAGTTCTGTATAATTGCAGTTTTATCTCCCCTACTGAACTCTCTGGTTTTCCTCAAGAATCAGCTGGAGTATGTTAAGCTAATATCACCTGATATTTGGGAAGAACTAGGTGTGTCCTGGGAGTAACTGACCGGACTAGCATTCACATTATCTTTGTCAAACATGTGTTAAATAAGACAGTTTGAATAGAAGGGATATTCTCCTATCTGAAATTAATCCTTTCAGGTCCTGTTAACTGCTACACATTTGGCCATAGTAATGGAGTATGCTGCAGGTGGAGAATTGTTTGGGAGGATATGCAATGCTGGTAGATTTAGTGAAGATGAGGTAAAGCGGAAAAAATTACATATTCTATGATCAGAGAATATGGAGTTTACTAATTTTTGTCCTTTTTGGAATTTTCTTGTTCATTTACTTCAGGCAAGGTTTTTCTTCCAGCAGTTAATATCAGGAGTTAGTTATTGTCATTCAATGGTAAGAGGCTAAAAGCTATGTGACTAGAAACTAAGATCTTTTCCTATTTGTTTATCAGCAATTAGCAAATTATAAAGAAATTTCTATCAGCAAATTTGTCACAGGGATCTTAAGCTTGAAAATACTCTCCTAGATGGCAGCGCAGCACCACGTGTTAAGATATGCGACTTTGGTTATTCAAAAGTAAGATTTTCTTTTTTTATATAAATCTTTGCTGATGTTAGGAATAGTGCTGGATTTTCAAGTTTGATAAACTTCTAGATATTAATGACTTTGCTCTACTGTGTAGTCAGCGGTGTTCCATTCTCAACCAAAATCTGCAGTAGGAACACCAGCTTATATTGCACCTGAGGTCCTCTCAAACAAGGAATATGATGGAAAGGTAAAATGTTCTTCACACATATCAACGTGTTTCTTCTTTTATATTCTTGGAAGCCTCGTTTACTTACACGTAATAACCAACAAATTTTATAGATTGCAGATGTTTGGTCTTGTGGAGTCACCCTATACGTAATGTTAGTGGGCTCATATCCCTTTGAAGATCCTGATGATCCAAATAACTTCAGAAAAACAATTGAGGTGAGTCTTGTACTAAAAAATGAGTGGATGCGATATACAATGATGGCAGGCCTTATTTATTGTTGAGCTCTTGTTAAACTGTTGTTGATTGATGTTGCTTCTTTTATCATTGCTTGCAGAGAATATTGAGTGTCCACTACTCGGTTCCAGATTATGTAAGAGTTTCTCTGGAGTGTAAGCATCTTCTATCACGAATATTTATGGCAAACCCCCAAAAGGTATCGTGTCCTTGGATTTTCTTTGAACTTCTAATAACTAACTACAGAAATTGGGATTTGAATCAGTTTACCGAATGATGCATAGAGATAGATACATCCAAGTCCTTTGGATTCATGCCTTCTTCCAGTACTCCATACTCTAGTCATTTTCAGGACTTACTTGGAGCTGAGTCACGTTTTAAAAGTGGATTTAGACATGATTGGACTATGAAATAGTGACTAAGTAGGTTTTTATTGTAACATGTTAGTGGATGATAGAAGGCTGTGAGTCTTAGGTACGAAGGTGTTGGGAGGAATTAATGAGTGGTGATTCCATTGTGTTTGTAGAGAATAAGCATTCCGGAAATAAAAAGGCATCCATGGTTCTTGCAAAACTTGCCTATAGAGCTGATGGAAGGAGGAAGTTGGGAGAGCAATGATGTGAATAACCCATCCCAAAGTATTGAAGAAGCGCTGGCTATAATACAAGAGGCAAGGAAGCCTGGCGAGGTACCCAAGGCTGGAGGAAGTTTGGTTGGGAGCAGCGCGGATTTTGAAGACTTGGATGTTGATGCAGATGTTGATGATATTGAGACAAGTGGTGATTTTGTGTGCCCAATATGAGTCATATGTAAATTGCGTATTTTAAAGGTGCCAGTGATATAGCTTCTTGAATTTGTGATAGCGCATTGTATAAACTTTCATATCACAACAATTTTGTTCGCAGATAACATCCTTCTATATGTACGTCCATTAGGTACTACCTTTTAGCCCGTCCATTTGTAAATATATGATGTCATTTTTAGTGGCATTATCCTCTGTCCACTATCCGTCGCTGCACTCTAGCTTGCCCTCACGGAGAGTAAGTTTTTGGATCTCCCAAGTATCAAATCAAAGGTTCAACTCTTTGTTTTATTACAAGTAGAGCATATCTTTTCTGACCATAGTATCACGATGGATTGTCAACATGAAGGAGCATACGATTAAATTTGAGTACTGATAATAATCAATCATCAATCAGGTGCACCACCTATACATTGTAAGCTATAAAATCTATTAGAATTTACAACTAAACTAAAATTAAATATCATTGGGCCCGATTTTGTTATGGATTTGGGCTGGGTTCGTTTAATAGAATACTACTTTTCTAATGGCATACAATATATATTGGCCCCAACTCCCAAAATCCCTACGCACAAGTCAAAAGGCAATACGCCGAGCACACACTTCAAGTGTCTTCTTAGCCGCACTGCCTCTGGTCACATAAATATGATAAATATGAAGGTTTGTTCTTTTTCATCTTAACCATTCCTACTTACTACCAAAAGGAACACCAACTTTTTGAACTTGCATGATTCTCTCTATCTCATTCTCTGCGTTGCCTGCAGTTCAGTATTGCCCATCCCACTACGGGATGCCAAAAGAAGCTTGAAATCGACGATGACCAGAAGCTGTAAGCCTTCTTCCACTCTTTAAACGCTTATTCCTTTGTTACGATTTTCTTTTTCTATGTTTTCTTTTGCTTTTGACTTGTTTATTTGAACCCGGGACCATGCTTTTTGAACTATACGTACTTTTCGTTTTGCGTGTGTATTGTTTTAGCCTCTAGTATGGTGCAATGGTGATAATACCTCAGTTTGAGGCATAATTCTTAGATGAATACGTGGAGAATACGTGATACTGGTTAGGTGCAAGGTGTAGGGCTGGTAATATTGGACCTTTCCATACCTGGCGTATCAGCGGATTCAGTTTTGGTTTAATCAATCCACCAAGAGCCGTTTGGTTCTACTTTTATTTTCTGTTGTTGTTTTTTATTTTTGTTTCCTATTTTTAGTCTCTATTTTTTTTCTTCTAAAAAAACAAAAACCTGTTTGATTAAGATTTACAATATAAAAATTAAAAACAAACATCTGTTTGGTTGCTAATAAAAAACTGAAAATAAAAATATGTTTGATTATTATTATTATTATTATTAAGTTATTATCATTATTATTAATTTTATTTATTATTATTGGTCGGGTCGGCTGTGCTAGGCCCAGACTCAAGATATTCAATTTATGCATCCACGGCCCATTCCTCCAAGATGACCTAATTCCTACAGGTATTTACTATATAAATTCATTATCTCGTCATAATAGAGGTACGACAATACAACCCTAGCTTTCTCTCTGTTTTATGCGACTAATTTCTTCTCAAAAAGACTGACTTGAGCGTCGGAGGGGCCTTCCGGGAACCAACCCCCGGCGTGCCTTTATTGTTTTGCAGGTATTCAGCAACAAAAACTACTTAAGGATATGGATCAAAACAAGGATGTCTCGGATCAGCGAAATCTGGCTGAACCAAATACATTAATGTGAGAGCTAACAATAAGAAATATAGGAAGTATATTTCTAGTGGGTTTCAATGTGAGATATTTTTAATGGATTTGGAAGTAGTAAAAAAGATTATAATGATGATTCAATTTATAGTGGTTTGAAAAATTCTCAAAGAAAAAAAACTCGTATAGGTTTTGTAGTGATTATGAGGACAATGATGATCATATTTAACCATGGCTTATTAGTAAGGATTAGACTTAGCAATGGGTTGGGCTAGGACGAGCCTCCTGAATCCCTTATAAATGGCTCATCCTTAGCTTGAGGTCTAGTCGACCCTAACTCAGACTACCCGACTTGAGCCTGAGCATGGTCATGCTTTGATTGGCTTGAAACCATTCAAAGTCAAAACTCAAACTGCTCAATTCTTAACCCGATTCAACTCGACCCATTAAAGTTTTAATTGATGCTTATCATCATTGACCCTTATCCTTCGCCAATATAAATCAACAACCATTTTTGGACAAAATTAACAAACCCTCAATTCTAATTGGCAAGCATCAACAGGCGATAATGATGGAAACAATAAATTGGAGAAGACAGAAATGGGAATTTGAAAAGATAGAGATGGAAATTGTTGTTGTTAAATGATTGCTCCCAATCTAATAAGAACCCATTTATGAGATGAAATGAAAGAAGCCGGAGGATCTTTATTTTGTTATGAGCTGATTAAAGAGCATTATAAGCCACTCATCTTTTTGTAATGCCCTAACATCTAATATTTGTTGAACAAAGACAAGAACAACATTTGAGAGAAGAAGGGAATAAGAAAGACTAAAGGAGTTGAGCTAGGCTAACATTGATTAATATATAAGTTGGGCTTTAAGTAGGAACAGGTTGTGAAGCCTAAACCAAAGCTCGAATCAAATGAAAATTAAAAAAAGTTTGAGTTTGTTTTAAATATCAATCAACTCAGGTTAAACCTAATCAAGCTTAAGCCTTGCTTCCATTCCTAATGAGGATTCATGGTGTGACAAATCTTGAAAACATAAATACTCAAAGAAAGTAGAGAATGAAGGCAAAGGCCAGAAGATCAACTCTAAAACAATGTAATATAATGTTTTTGTGAATATAGTACCTTACACGCATCATCCCTTAATTCTAATTGAGTTTATCTTGTATGCAATCTTGTCCCTTTGTAATAGTTGTAATTTGTAAACAACATATAGATTGTGAATGATGTTCATTAGTATATAATATAAAGATTATGATAACAAATATAACGATGTCGTATTATTGACTAGAAACTAAAAGACAAAAGAAAAACTTGCTTCCAAGCGTATATGTTGATTGAAAATTTACATTTGCATCTATGTAACGTTTTCATTATTAGAATAATAAGTCCATGTGTCATATATATCAGCTTCATATAACATTTATATTTTAATCTCAATTAAGAGTTTGTCAGTAGGTTTTTTTTATGTCAATTTGAAATTCCTATTTACAACACTTAAATTTCTATAAAAATATATAAGTTCCAATCAGGATTCCTTTAAGGAAAAGCGGTGTCCTTTATTTAAAATAATAGTGCAATAAAATAAATTCTAAAATTTTATTACTTAAAGAGGTATTTGAAGATTATCATTGCAAGGATGCATGCCTTAGATGTTATGTGAATAAATATACCTCGATAATATTTAGAGTTTTTCACGAAGAGTTATATAAACTCTTTGTTGTCCAAATAAAGTCAATTTCTAGCAATGGCGACGTCTATATGTTCTAAGGTCAAATAGATTAGTAAAGAGCACATTAGTTGTGTGGAGCTCAATTATGGTAATGATTACTTTTGAACATACAGTTGCGAAAATTTGCTTAATACAAAAATTATAATTCCTAAGTTGTGTAATGACTAAGTACATTAACTCATCTCTTGAGAGCAATAGTCAATTTTGTGGACAAAATTTTATCCCAATGCACCAAAGATATCTAACAAAACTTGGTATAATAAAAAAATATTTAAGTCATTCACTCATACTACAAGGCATGTACAAATTGTATATTTCCCCAATCATTTGCTATCACAATAAATTGTACTATATTAAAGCTCAAGACTAAATTTGAAATGCTCACTTTTTATCAGTATATTGGAAATAATGTTGACCAATATTGGGATTAACTTTATAATCATCTTTTCATTATAATAAGATAATTCAATGTTAGAAATATATCACAAAAACAAACCATTCAATATAACCATATATATATCTAATGCACTTAATATACCATAAAAATCACATAAACAATAATGAAATTTTGTTTTACTTATATAATAAATGCTTTCTCTTATTAGAATAAGCATATGCCCTTTCAACCTTTGCTAAATTCATGAAACTATTCTGAATAGTATCCTTGTGATAATTCACCACAACTTTACACTCTTCTCATATAAAGTATATACTAAGTGCATAACCAACAAACGCTACATACTATTTATTTTTATGGATATTTTTATTTTATATTTTACCTTACACAACATAAATACAATTTAGAATTTTTCTAGAGAAAATCCGCTAAAATCCATGCCATCCTTTATATGTTACCAAATACATCAACATGTGCATATATTATGTTCCTATACTAATAATTAAAAAAATTACTATGGTGCACTTTTACTTTTTATTGTTCATTCTTTTGTCTAACTTTTGACAATTTATTCTTAAGATCAATATCCTTATTTTAGATTTCTCCACCATCTCTCAAAGATGCTTCTTATAATTTATTGTTTAGTTATTTTATTCTTGGGTTTATGTATCTCAGTTGACCATTATTTAATAACTTCATGATATTTTCCTCTTCCCTTTCAAAAAGTGCAAGTATTTATCTAAGTAAGTGGAAACAACATAGACATCTCATGTATACAAGTTTTAAATAAAGTTATGTGACATAATTTTCATCTGAATGCCGAGAATGTCCTCATCAACTTGGTTATCCTCATCATCACTTTTAAAATTTCTCTTCTATTAATTGCTATAATATTTTATTTCGTATAATCAATATATTATGATATAGTGAGTGTTCAAAAAATTTTAGCCTAATACATTATGACACCTAATGAGTGTAAATGCTCAGAAAATAAAAGTCTAAAAACTCACTTAAAATCTTCTTTCATCAAGTCATATTCCCTTCTAGAATCAGGAAAAGTGACATGAAGGAAATCTCTAAACAACTATAAATAATTTTTAAATGAATTTTATTTGAAGAAATCTTCCTATAATTCTTAAACTTAAAATAAAGTAGCATCATTTTTATTTTTACTTTTACTCATTATATGTTTATGTTAACTTAGTATTAAGATTGCATGAGATATGTCTTGAATTCTATTGAAATAGAATTTCTATGACCTTAAGCTTCCACTAAAATAGAGTTTCAGTATCATTAGGCAGCTATGAAAATAGAGTTTTAGTGACCTTAAACTTATGAAAATAAAATATCAATAACTTTAGGATTTTATAGCAATAAAGTTTCACTGCAATTAGACATCTTATAAGTAACCTTAGTTTATAAATAGTTTGATAAGAATTTTGTAAGTAGAGACCTTAGAAGACCTTAGTAAGAACTTTTAAGAGAGGTGATGTAGTGTTATTGTCATATATCGAAGAGTTGGCGCTAGGCTAGCTGAAAATCAAAATTTATTCAAAGTTTAATCTAAAATTATTCTTATTATATCGTATTTCTCACAATAATAAAAAAAATATTATCCCCTTGTTCGTAACATAGGTAACATAAGATTGGTTGAACCATGTAAATTCTTGTGTTCTTTACTTCTTTATTTTCTCATATATTACTTCCGTTTTATATAACAATTAGCATCAAAGCCTAGGTTGTCTTTCCAAATCTAGGGTTTACAGTTAGGATATCTTTTCATAATTTTGATATTGAGAAATTAAGTGGATTACATGATTTCAATTTATGGAAGGTGAAGATGAGTGTTGGATCCCGTTTCCAGAACCCAACTCTTAAGCCTTTATGCAAAAACTTGAACACGAGCGTGCGTGCATATAACCTTGATATCTCGAAGGGTTATAAATTTTTTTTGATCACTTATAACATTATGAAACCTTTATTAGACATCATCAATTCATTTTCGTTCCCATAACCTCCCAAAAATCCACTCACAAAAAATCACTAGTACGCCCATGCAAAAATAGTCACTAAGCTGGAATTCAATTTGCCTGCTTGTGAAAAGCATTTGGAAATCTTAAAATCATAATTTCAATTTGACTTCTTCACATAAATCATATCTCTATGTCTCTTGTTTAATTTTGCGCAAGAATCACCTCGATTGGAGTTCTATAGATCAAGATATCATCAAAATACCACAATGAGCTCATATCTCAAACATGCTCTCATATCCGACCTCTCACTTTCTTTAATGCAAACACTCTCAATTCAACTCAAAATGATACAAATTTTCATGAGAAGATACCTATATGTCTTAAGAATCCATTGGTCCAAGAATAACCTTAATCGGAGGTCGGATGAGGGAGTTATAATCAAAAGAATAGACCATGTTCATGACCTAAATCTATTTGAACATACTTTGGCGCGAATGCCATAACTTTCTCTACAAATGTCGGATTTACTTCGTTTTTATGCCATTGGAAAGAAGACATCTAGGGCTACAACTTTCATGAAGACCACAAATTCAAATTCGGACGTTAAGGGGGTGAAAAAGCACGGACCGTGTAAAATCACACGGTCAGGCCGTGTACCATTCGGGTGAAATGTGCCCCCTGCGCCAAGAATTACACGGCCCGTGTAAATTCATACGGGCAGACCGTGTAACCTACGGATCTCACTAATTTTTCACCCTCCAAGACCCCTCCAAAGGGTCCTAAACCCATCCTAACTTTCCCGATACTCATATCAACCTTTTTCTTGTCCGATATCACTTCATGAACTCAAATGGTTCGGGAATTTCATCCACTACGACATCCTAACTTGTAATAAGCATAACTCTCAACTCCGATATCGAAAAATTGCATACTTTATAGCGTTGGAAAG
>JANZLH020000099.1:255063-266224 GCA_026770325.2 Erythroxylum fimbriatum
CCAAAAACTCAAACTTGAAATGGAGACTTACCTTGGATCTTGACTCAACCAAGGAGATTTTTGTATCAAGATGAAGCCCAAGCCTTTCTCCACACTTTTTATTCTTGAACTTTCTTCAAACAACTCCTTATTCTCTTGGAAACTCAAGACCTAGCCTTCACCTTTTTCTTCTTCTTCTTTCTCCCTCACTCACGAAAACTCTCTCTTTTTCCCTCTCTCAATTTCCGATTCTCTCTTCTTCTCCTTAGCCAACTCACTTATTTTTCTTCTTTTATAATCTTCCTAACATAACTTAAGCCCAAGCCCATCTATTTCCTTATCTTCTTTCTTCTCTCTTCTTCTTCCATTCAAGACAACTTAGGCCCATTCAAGCACATTAACTTTTAAAACCCAACTAACACATTAAACTCATCTAACTCATTTAATTATAACTACTCATTTAATAACATTAATTCATTTTACCTAACCCATTTAATGTCATATGCTAATTCATGCTAACTTTATTAAATGTTATCCTAATTTACCCAATTTATCTAATCATGCTTGATTTATCATAAAAAAAAATTCGGGGCTAACAGAGAAAACCAAACATATGGTATAGAAATTCTCGTAATCATCTATAAGTTGGACTATGAATTCCATTCTAATAGTTTTACAGATTCTAGAATGAATTTGTGAGTTGGGCCAAATAACATTACCCGTGAGGATTCTCCTAAATCCTAAATAATCTTTGACATATAAGAAATGTCAGTCCAATTATTATATTAATATCTTTCGAATTTGAAATCCTAAGTTGTTACTTGTTACCTTAAGATTTGACCTTTTTCATTATAAAATCTCGTAATTATTTCTTCACTTTCCACCTAAGCTCTTAAACATTTTATATCCTCTTTTTTTTCTTTAATATTTTCTTCTTATGACTCCTATGATCATGGCTTCTTCCCACCATGCTTCATCCTCCTCTTTAACAGACTATGGTAAACTGAATGCCACCGATGTATGTTATTGATTTTGGTACTTACTTAGAGAATCTCTTTGATTTCTTATAACTTAACTTCCTTTCACTAACTGTTAAGCTTGAAGTAGTTTCTATTTCATACGAGCCTTTCTATACTTTAAAGATTAGGTAAAGAATTCTTAAACTCTTAATTTTTTTTTCTAAACCATTAACTATTGACATTTGAATTTTTAGTTTAGCATTATAGAAGGCTTTCCTCATTTCAATCACAAAAATGATTTTGGACTCCTCAATCTATTGACCCTTTCACCCACCACTCCTCTATTTGGAAGTCAAAATTTTCTTTAGAATTCACTTTGTTTCAGGCTCCCAAACCCTTAAAACATAACCTAAAAATGTAGATCAATAGGCTAAATGGGTAGATAGTTTATATATGTTGTATCATTTAGTCTGGAAGAGATAGGGACTTATGCAACTAATAGCATGATTGATATATTTTTCCATACCAATAGTAAAATTTACTACAAGTATACGAAGTAGCTGTAGATAGCAAAGACAAGTACAAGTTGATCCTATGAAGACTGTAAATACTAGTAATTACCCTTTTTCTATTATCTAGTCTAGAAATCTGATTTTGGCTTTGAATTGAAAATGAAACAAAGTAAATAAACTAAATTAAGATTAAAAAATTATGAACTCAAGACAAGTAAAATATGAAAAAATTTTAACATAATCCAGAGGATTTTTGTCAGCCTATCTCTAGGTTTGCATGCAACTCCTTTTAATTATAGTAGATCTATTCATACAAGAGGATTTATCAATCTCAATCATATAGACATATTAGAACAAGAGTAAAACACATAATTGAATTGCAATAAATCAATCAATATAATTGCTTTGAATAAAAGATTAAAGCATATTGTTATCTCAAACTAGGGTTCATCACACCTAGACACTAAAAAAGTTTGGTTAATAATCATAGAAAACGAAATCAAAGATAAACATGAAAAAGAAACTAATAGAAAATAAAGGAATCATAATTCTAAATCTCTCTTTTTTCTTCTATTGAATCTTCTTGCAGGTCTGGACTTGATTTAGCTATCTAGTAGATCTCTTGATGTATTCTCCGTGCTTTCCTCATCCCTTGATCAAAATTGTCACCTCTTTAGGTGACTTATGTCTCAAAACTGCTGCAAAACTTGGCTTTCCTTTATTTACCTTTGCTTGCATCCTGTTATAGTAAATTTTAGGGTTTCTGGGATATACACAATCACTTATACGGGCATGTGAGAGACTTATATAATAAAAAAAACATTTGAATTCACCATTTCATAAGGGCATAGAGATTTACATAGGAAACATACACTGCTGTGTATATCAAGATACACTAGTTTGTAACTCCACATGACCAAAAATCAGTCTCTTCAATCTTCACATATTTATAGAGACTTATATCATTTTATACACAGGCGTGTAGGTCCTTAGTTTCTTTAAATCTTCATCCCATGCTATGATTTCATCTGAATTCTTCTTTTTTATATCCATGAAGGAAATTATGACCTATAAATGCACTTAGAGCAAATTAAGTACCAAATATACAACAAAATTATAAAATGTCAAGCAAAACATGTTAAATATGGTTGTATAATTATGGTCAAATATGCATCTATCATAGCCTTTTTTAGGAACTCGATAGAGTATTAACCTAACCTTATGTGTACGATTATAAAATTATGGATTCCTTCATGCAACTCCTTTATATTCCCTTTTGGTTATACTTATATTTATTAAAATATGTTTTCTTTTTAACTAGGTTGCCTGTAATCAGGGAAAATTTTGTTTGCTTAATTAAAGAGACTCTTAGTTTAGAATCTAATGCATTTAAATGTTCATCTTATTTTGGGTTGAAATTTATGCTTCTTTGATAAAAAAATGTTTTTAAATAAGAACATGTCAAATTTGTTTGGGTTCTGATGAAACGATTTATCTTTTGTCCTATTAGTAAAAAATCTTGTTTGGATTTCCTTCCTTTTTGTAAAACGGTGGCTTATGTTAAGTTCTTCGCTTTAGGCTTTGTTTTCTTATGGTTTCTTTATAGGAATTTAAAGATATGCATCTCTAGTCTCCCTTTGCAACGAATTAATCTTTATGCGTGGTTTGTTGAACTTCGGACTTTTGCTTATTTCTCTAAACTTAGGGAAAAAGAAGGTCTTCCTTCTTCTAACCCTAGATTTTCTATTCTTTCTGGTCTTCATCTATTTATCAATTTAATTTAAAGATATGCATCTCTAGTCTCCCTTGGCAATGACTTAATCTCTGTGCGTGGTTTGTTGAACTTCGAACTTTTGCTTATTTCTCTAAACTTAGGGAAAGAGAAGGTCTTCCTTCTTCTAACCTTAGATTTTCTATTCTTTTTGGTCTTCATCTATTTATCAATTTAGGAGTAAATCTCTTAAGGACATCTATAGTACTCTGCTTTCTTTGAAGTCTAGGTATATGGATCAGTTGAATCCTTTTGAAGTCTAGGTCTATGGATAAGTTGAATCCTTTTGAATTTTGAAGACTTCTTTGGAAGGCCTTATTGGCTAAGAATTTTCAAGACTTTTGAATCCTTTTGCTTAGCCATTTACTAGAAATTTTTTCTTATCTATACAAATCCTAGAGTTTAGAAATATATCTCCTTTACCTTTGGAGTATGCAACTCAACCTTTCTCTAGGAATTCCTTCAGTTGTATATTTTTTGGACTACTTAGTAGGAGTTTCTTTCAAGGTGAATGCTATTAACAATAAATTTCTCTGAAATTTTTTTTATCATTATCATGTTCTCAAGTGTAAGATTGTTGCTGCTAGTTTCATCGATGTAGAAGCTAACCACTCGTGGTGGTTAAAAAGATTTCAGAGTTTAGTACCTTGTCTCGATTTTGTACTTCTTATAGGTATTCCCTTTAATATGCATATTTTTGGCTCCTTAAAATTTTCCTAACTTCAATCATTACATATTTTGAAATCTTGAATGCTAAAAGCAAAGAAGAGAGCAAAACTTCCTCTCAGAAAGAAATATCTCCAAATCTTCTCCCTAGAAAACTCAAGGTGAAGTCCCCAATAACTTCTTGTTCTAAGAAAGCTAAGACTCCAATCCCTAAAGGTTCCGTTATGAAGTGCACTCATTCCTCCTCTAAATTTCTCAAATAAATTCTGATCACCAAGCCTGTAACTGAAGATACTATTCCTTTATAAAGGACTTCCTTTACACTTAAAAAGGTTATGGAGGAAGCTAACGATGATATGAAACTCCCTCTTATTGCTTTTAGTTTTCTTTTCACTATGAATTTCCACTATTTTACCTCTTTTTTGCAGATGACTCAACATCAGACCTCCATGCTCCTTTTCCTCTAGAATTGGAGTTTTAAAAAACCAAGGCTTCCCTTGATCTAAAGGTCACTAAGGTTGCTTCGTTGGTGGTATAGCATGAATTCCACACATATTGATATGCTAGCTTGCTAACAATTTCTTTTATGTCTTGTAAAGAAAAGATGTTTGGTCCACAGTGACGACTTCAGAAGAATTCTTTGACGTGAGTTTCTTAGATCTCTCTCTCTTAACCTTCCTTTCAGTACCGTACAAATAATCAACTTTAAAGAACTATCAAGAGCCAAGGGTCTTTGAGGCTTACTATGCAGTAGGAGTTGCAATTCATAACTAAAATTTAGCGTACTTCTTTTTTGTCTATACTTTCATATGTTGAAGTTATAACTCAATCATCTTCTATTGAGGGACTTTTTAATAAAGCTAAAAACTTATTCACTTCCTTTGAAAAGTCTTGCCACGATCAGGTCTTGTACGTTACAAAATCGAGCCTCTTATTTCAATGTTGAATGGACTACAAAGCAAAGGAGCCTAAAGGCAAGAATCTCTAGAAAAAAATTCAAGAGCTAAAAATTGAATTTGATCCTTTAGAAAATGAAGCTGTTGGCATGAATAAGCTATCAAGTTGATTAAAGAAAAACAAGAAGCCCTTACACAAGATGGATAGAGGTTCAATCAGGAGTTTTATGAAGTCAAACAGATAGTTGCAAAATTAGGGAAGTCATTAGTGCTACAAAGAGACAAAGTTAGCTTTTGGAAGTGATAAGTCCATTAAGCTAAGGAAGACTAGGTTTCATGTTGAGCCCTATTTCTGAAGCCTAACAATCGTTCCGGAGTCATAAAGCATGAGACATGAGCGTATTTCCTATAAGGTTATTTCCATGGAACCTCTTTAGCCCTCATCGTTTCATCCTCATTCTCATAACATCCCAAACCATAAGGAGCGAGCCCACACCAGTCAAACACCCAAATTACCACTTGAATTTTTCAGAAAAATTGTAGCTCTATGTATCTAATTTATTTTGAAATAAGAACCACCTCATTCGGAGCTCTATAGCTCAAGATATGCTTAAAAATCCAAAGTATATTCATAACCTAGTTATGCTCTTCCAACCGATCCCTCATTTTCTTTCCATCAATCTTTTTCAATTCAAAACCAAAGGCTATCAATTTTTTTGGAAAGGTAGAAAAACGTGTTAGGAATCCATTGCTTCAATAATCACTTCATGTGGATGTCGGATGGAGAAGTTATGGCCAAAAGAATCCAACATGTTTATGTCTTTATTCATTTTGTACCTGTCTTGACACAATTGCCATAACTTTCACTACAGATGTCAGATTGTTGTCGTTTTTGGACGGTTTGAAAGAGAACTTCTAGATCTACAAATTTTATAAGAACTCTAAGCTAGATTCTACCTCTAAAAGGGTCAAAATCATGATTGCCGTGAATGTCTATTAAATGGACATAGATATCTGTTTAATGGACATTGTCAGGCCTAGGGGCTCTTTTTCACCTGAAAAGGTCCGTTTAACGGAACTAAAGTTCTTCTAACGGACATGTGCCACCTAAAACTTCCTCCAAAGCCTCTCCAATGGTTCTTACATCCATTCTAACTTCATATTCACTTATAATCTTCCCAAATTTACTTTTTCTAATGTAATATCACTCCTTAAACATTCAATTACCAAAATGATTTCATAAATCTCCTGAAACTCAACTCAAATGATTCATCACATACAACAAATTCTCATCTTTCACCATAGTCGTTATGATATACATCCTATGCAGCATTACCAACTTATAATGATCATATCTCTCACCTTCGATATCCAAAAATTTCATACTTTATAGCATTGGAAAGCTAAGAGGATAATCTATAACTTTCATGAAGAAAACTTTGGCTAATTCTACCCAGATCGATACAGTTTTACCCTTAAGATCAAAACATAATTTCCACACCTATGAACTTGCAAAATGGAATATCTATTCATATCAATTCAACTACTAAATACCTTTCGTTAAACTCTTGAATCCCACCTCAAATGATTCATACCATAAAATCTTTCTAACATGTTATTCTAAAATAAGCAAAAATTTGCAATCTCAACAAAGAAGCTTATGCATACAAACATTCCACTTCCATGACCATTATACTCAACTTGTAAAATGACACAATCATACACAGAAGGAAATCCTCAAATTCACATTCTCATTACTAAGCAAAGAAAATATTTGAACAAGCTTTATTTACATATCAATATTCACATCACAAACTTAAACCAAATACAAATGGATGCTTAATTTTTGGCATGCTTAATAAGCTATACAAAAGTGTTCGAACTAGATTAGTACAAAAGCTAACTATCTCGAAGGTTTTTCAATTGCCTTGCAAGGATCGCTAAGCTTCTCGTTCTGCACCTGAGGAGGGAAAATGATGGGTTGAGCTATACAGCTCACTAGCTAATATGCTAATATATTTATAGCCATTGCCAATGAGCCACATAATCAAACATATATGCATCTATTCATATAAGCATACTCATCTTATCTTGATCCAACAATGTAAGTTCAATATTCATAACTCATAAATCAATACTTCGTCACATAAAACATATTGGATGTAATTTATCATCGAAGTGTAATACACAAATTGCATCATACTTAACGTATCAAAATGAAAATGCACAAACAAATGGCTCAAGGGTTCTATGGAACAAAACAGAGAAACCGAAGTTTACTTTGTGAACGAAACGAGTCTACTTTTTGGATCTTATGTGCCACAAGTGGGCAGCCGGGAGAAGGCTTTATGTCAACGTGCACGTGACTACGAAACGGCTCCTCTCTCGTCTAAACACAATCAAATCTCATGCTCAATTCAATCAATCACAAATTCATATTCTCATGATTTTTCTTCTTTCCATTCAATTAAAATGCCATGATACAATTCCAAGGCATAGCATAATCATACTTACAATTCAATTTTGTCACATGTCATACATCATAATGCAATTTCCACATCATGATATTTCAAAGCAAGCCATTTCAACACACAATAAACATACAAGGCATTTTGCTCATTACACAATAACTATAAATAAATTACTCACCTTATAACTCTTAAAAATCCAAACTCAATTGCCATTCCTCTTGCTCTTGGGTAGGTTGTTCTTGATTTCCTAACACAACCAAAATTCTCATTTAATTCCAATTCAAATGGAAATCTCCCAAATTTTCATAATCATAACAAAATGGAATTAACACAAATCAAGCTCAAACTTAACCTACCCATAGTCCATATAGTTTAGAAAACCCAAAACCTAACTTAGAAACTCATCTTCCTCCAATCATTCCCAACACCAAAATCCCTCTCTCTCTCTAAACTTCTTCATTCACAACACAACCCATTTCTTCAATAAACAAGAAGAAAAGATGAAAATTTTATCTTAAGAAGCTTGATTCTTCTCTTCTTTCCACGATTTTTCCTCCTTCTTCCTTAGCTTTTTCGAATTTTTCTTCTCCTTCTCTTCTCTCTCACACGTTTTCTCTCTTTTCTTCTCCTTTTTGGCTGCTAACGACACTCTCCCTTCTCTTCATTAATTCAAGCCCTTTTTGTTTAGTCATTCTCCCCATTTTGCCCTTCACTTACTAGGACTTTCTCATTTTATCCTTGTTTGTCTTTTATGGCTCTACTAACTACTTAAGCTAACTTAATCACTAACACTTCCTTCTAATTTCAATTTCTAATCCTTCCCTTAAATTTCTAATTAATGACCCAATTCAAAAATAAATAATTAAACAAACTAACAATCATAAATGAATCATTAAACAAATAATACGTAAAATTTGGAAAAAAAAATCAGGATCCAACATAATTCTTGCCAAGTAGCGTAAAACTCTTTTTGCCACTCTAAAATGATGACTAATTGGACTATGCATAAATTGAGATAAGACACCAAAATAATAAGTTACATAAGGTTGAGAATGAGTAAGATAAATTAATCTTCCAACCAAACTTCTACAAGCTCTTGCATCTGTCAATGTCGTGTTGTCATCCGACTTCAATTTCTTATTGATATTCATCAGCGTTGCAACAGTCTTGCACCCCTGCATATTGAATTTCTTTAGTGTGTCCTCCATATATTTCCTTTGGAACTAAAATATTCCTTCCCGAGTTTGAATAATTTCCAGTCCTAAAAAATATTGCAATTCTCCAAATTAGTCATATCAAACATCTTTTTCATTAATGCTTGAAATTCACATATAAGCTGCACGGACGAGCTAGTATAGATCGTATCGTCAACATAAAGACTTATGACGAGTAAGTCATTCGTATCTTGTCTTTTTATATAAAGAGATGGTTTATGAGGACTCCTTTTAAACTCATTCTTGTGGAAGAATGAGTTGATCTTACTATACTAAGCATATGGGGCTTGTTTAAGCCCGTAAAGAGCTTTTTTGTAAACGTACCTTGTCTTCCTCGGTTTTGCTTTCAAAATCAGGTGGTTGGCTTACATATACCTCCTCCTTTAATTTGCCATTCAAAAAAGCAGATTTAACATCGAATTGGGACACCTTCCATTGCTTTTGAGCTGCTACTGCCAGAACTATTCACACAGTCTCAAACCGTGCTACTGGAGAGAATGTTTCTTCGTAGTCGATTTCCTATTGTTGCGTAAAACCTCTGTCCACCACCTTAACTTTATGTTTTTGAACACTTCTATCTGCCAAATACTTTGTCTTGAAGATCCATTTTAAACCGACGACCTTTTTACCTTTTGGAAGATTAGTTAACTCCCATGTTTGATTGCATTGTATAGACAATTGTTCATCTTCCATTGCATCTCTCCATTCCTGCTTTTTCATAGCTTCTTCCACTGTGATATGATCCCCAAAAATATAACCAACGGCGAAGTAGCCTCTCCCTCTATTTCAAATCATCGTTGAGGAATTCTCCCACGCTCACTTCTGCGTAGCTGACCGACTCTATTGGAATTGATCTTTTGGGAGGGGACTCTTCGGATGAAAAGGTTGAATTTGTTTTTTTTAGTTGAAATCTGTGATCCTTCCGGATCATCTTCTTCGTTCTCCAATTGTTCAGGGATAGTTTGTTCTTCTTCAGTCTCATCTTGAGGAGTTTGGTTGTTGTCTTTGACTCCCCAATCCCAACTGGCTTGCTCATCAAATACAACATTGTGACTAACAATAATCTTCCTAGTTAAAGGATCATACAACCTATAAGCCCGTTGAATGAGTGCAATAGCCAATAAATATATGTTTTCATGACTTCCCATCTAGTTTATGTTGTTCAGTTTTAAGCAAGACATAACAGATGCACCCAAACACTCATAGATGACTTACTGAGAGCTTGCTTCCACTCTATGCTTCATAAGGAGTTTGATCCCGTACTACTTTAGTCAGTGAAATATTTAAAATGTGTACAACTGCAGCAACTCCTTCGACCCAAAAAGAATCTGACATTCCTTTTTGCTAATGCATGGATTGAGTCATCTCCACGACAGTCCGATTCTTGTGTTCGGCTATATCGTTCTACTCGGGAGTGTATGGAGTTGTGAGTTGCCTCTTTATTCCTTGTTCATCATAGAATGCATCGAAATCTTTTGAAGTGAACTCACCTCCACAATTAGTATGGAGCACTTTTATAACTTTTCCACTTTGTTTTTCCACAAGTGCCTTGAATTTCCTGAAGCACTCGAAGCTTTTTGATTTGTGCTTCAAGAAATATACTCAAGTCATCCTGCTAAAATCATCAGTAAATAAGAGGAAATATTTGCTGCCAGCTAACAATTCTGTCCTCATGGGACCACATAGATCAACATGGATGAATTTGAGGATATCTTCAGCTCTCTTTGATTTTCCTACCAAAAAGGATTGCTTTGTTTGCTTTCCGACCATACATCCTTCGCAGACTTTCTCCAATGACTTAATGATGGGAAGATTACTCACCATTTGCTTGTTCTTTAGCAACTATAGTCCTTTAATGTTCAAATGGTCACATCATTGATGCCAGAATTCGCTTTCTGCAAACTCACCATGATTGTTTTTGTTCTTTCAGTAAAGTCAAGAGTAATCATACGATTTGACGATGAATAAGCATAAGCAACAATTTTACCAGTGATTTTGTGTCACAGTGCATCTACCATCATCAAATACCACCATATAACCAAATTCAATCAATTGATTGACGCTTAACAAGTTGTATGCTAGACAAGGAGCGAAATGAACATCCATAATGAATTTTTTCTGGTTACCAACTGAGATCTCAGTTGTCCCTTTGCCTTCAATCTGCAGTTGTTTATCATCTCCAAACTGCATTTGTGATTTGACATTCTCATTGAGCCTTTTGAACTTTGAACAATCTCCGGTCATGTGATGAGAACAGCCACTATCTATGTACCAGACATCGTTCTTTTCCTCCTTTGATGTAGTTGTTGTCATAAACAAGAAGTTATCCTCTTCTTCAGCATAATTCGCTTCTTCTGGTTTGTACCAACAATACTTATCAGAGTGCCCATATTTATTACAGTATGAGCATTTAAGTGTACTGTTTCTACCTCAACCCCTTCCTCAGTAGCCTCCTAAGCCTATTCCTCTTACGTATTGATTTGAGGATTCAGGCTCTCCCTTGATCTGGAAAGCCCTTTCTTCATCCTTTCCATTCGATTGATTGACTTGTGCTTTGTGAGCTTGAAGTGATCCCTAAAGAGTTTAGAAAGAAGTAAATTTGAGTATTGATTTGTATCATTCATCTGTACATACAGGAGAGTATATATAATACAAGTATCAAGTATCAGATCCTAACGTATCAGTTAGAATAC
>JANZLH020000099.1:275440-285751 GCA_026770325.2 Erythroxylum fimbriatum
CTTTTCTCACCAATTTCTTTCTCAATTAAATTCATTTTAATATTTCTAATTTTCATCAAAAGTTCGGGGTCCAACAGACAATATAAGTAGACTTTAGAAAACTTAGAATATATAATTCTAAACTAACAAAATACCTAAATGTGTGGGAAATAAAGATGATTTGATTTAAGCAAAAAGGAAAATACAAGCTACAAAGGAAATTTGGAATAAAAATGAATAAATAATGTAAAAAAGCTAGAAAAATTGTAGCAAAGTGTGTTTGAAGTTGTTTTCCTTTTGAAGGTTGTCTAGAGATTGTGTTTTTTTTATATTGTGTTTGTCCTCTTCATTGTCTAAGTGCTGGTGAATTTATAATCTTCTCAACCTTAGTTAATTTTTGCTATAACTATCCACTTTTCTACATTTTATCTAATTACCTCTCACTATCTCTTTAACTCCCCTATCCTAAAATTCAACCTTAAGTAACTTATTAACTTCTAGCTGACTTAGTCATGTTTTTATTAACTACTTCCCACTATTTCTCAACTTCCATATCCTAGACTTCCACAAATTAAACACATTTTGTCTCACATCCCTAATTTTTTGTTGTCCATAAATTCTTTAGTTAAACATTTATTAAGATTACATCTCTAGGCTAACTTCATTTGACTAAATAATCGTTTAGCCCAATGGGTTAATTTATTTTAAGCCATCAACAATTAATTATTAATAACCATTTTTTTCTTAATTAATGAACTCAAACAATATTTTTGTTTTAAAGAATTACATATCAAAGAAAAAAGGGTAAGTGATGGATAATTAACAAATTTAGGGAGACGAGATATGGCACCGAATATGGAGAGAACTCAAGCTTCTAGCTTCTTCTTTATAGGAAGAAATAAAAAAGTTGATATTAAATTGAAATGTCGATCTAACTTGGAAAAACAAAGAATAATATATAAAGTGAGTATAAATTACAAGCAGGGGAAGATATGAAAATTTGTAATGCAATTTTTAAAAGTTGATTTTGTAATACACAGTTTCTTTAATTTACATATCTTATGTAATTACACAAGATACGACGTATATTATCACCTAATTAAATTACTATTTCTTAATGTTATAGTTTTATACCTTAGAATCAGAGATGTGGGTACTGTACCATATTGGGCAGTACCAACTAGTACGATATAGTATGGTACCCACTCATTTTGTACCATTAATCGGTACTAAAATACCATCAAAATTTTGGGAGTGGAATATAATTTTTAAAAAATGTTAGACTAAAATGTAAATTAAACAAATCTAACTATTTAACCCTCTCGTCATTAACCCGAACCCCCCACCAACCTATTTGCCTGGTTTACTTATACTTTCACTCTCACCACTGCCTCTTTTGCCTTACCTGCCTACCTGTCCTGCCTCGCCTCGCCTCGATTTTGCCGGTCACGTTGCCTAGCTTGTGCAATCACGTCACGCTCCCTCCTCTATCACTGTCACCTTTTTAAGCCTCAAAGTTGCAAATTGCAGCTGCTAGTCGCCTTAAGCCATTCTGAATTTCTAATTCACCCTTGAACAATTGAAAATTTGAAATGTGAAGTGCAATGTGCAATGTGCAATGTACAATGTGCAATGTGTTGAGGGTTTATTGTTGATTTGTGTTGTGTTGCGTTGCTTAATGTTGAGTGACAAGTTAATTCATAATTGAGTAGTTGTTATGTGTGTAAGTGACTTATAGTTGTGAATTAATAAATTGTGACTTTTGAGTTTGGAAATTACATTTTAGAAATTAAGGATAGTAGGTAAATGAGTTTGTTTTATCTAAATTTTGAAAACGAGGAATGAAAGTGAGGATTTTATATAGAATTATAGTATATGGAATTTGAAATTTTAGAGTTGTGGTCATTTGTGTTGTTTGGATTTTAGGGGATTCAATCATTCAATAGAAAATTGAAGTTTGTGTTATTACTTGAAATATGAGAAATGTTGAATTAAATGTTGGCCTTTATTATAAACTAGGTTATATATTATAAATTGATATCTTAAGATACAAAATGGGTTAGTTAATTTATGTTGAATTATGTGATTGTACAAATTAAGTTAAAGATGTGCGCTTATGTTTGAATCATAAAATCACACAAAATGGGTTATATTTATGACTTTATGGTTGAATTATGTGATTACACAAATTGAGTTGTGATTATGAGTTTATGTTTAAATAAATCTCACAAACTGAGTTATAGTTGTGAGTTATGGTTAAATTATCTAATCATACAAAATGGTTATAATAGTGACTTTATGGTAGAGTTATGTAATTACACAAAATGAGTTATAATTGTGAGTTATGGCGTTAGATAAAATGTGCTTATTAAGAAATCATTTATATAAGTTTGTGAAGATCACTTTATGTATATATCATATGATTGTTCGGGAACTATTGTTGCTCTATTTCTTACTATTGTTATACAAAACTTGATGTTGATACAAATTTGTTAAGTTAATTTTAATATTTATCTTCATTTATTTTTACAGATAAATGGAAGGAAGTTCAAGTACACCTGATAATTTAGTCGCTTATGGTATATGAAGATTTGATGATCCATCTTAGGCTCATGCTAGATTAGTTTCTGAAGTGAAGAACCATAATATTTGTTTTTATTGTAATAAGAATTTGAAAGGTGGGGGAATCACCAGATTAAAGAAGCATTTAATTAGGATCAAAGTGGAGCCTTGTAAGAAAGTGAGTCTTGATGTCACATGACATATAAAGACTTTGCTTGAAGAGTATCAACATGAGAAAATAGAAGGAAAAGATTGAGCTATGAAATTGATAACGGAAGTTCTTTTGTTGGTGTTCATGATGATAGTGGAGATGTTGAAGGTGGTAGTATTCCTAACCAATAAGAAGGAAATATTGCACCTGATGTTAGAAAAAGAAGAAGATAGGTGTCCAATTTTATTGCATCACGAACAACTCTTGAAGTTTAACCTTCAATCCGTAGTGCCTTACAATCTAGAGAAGCGTCTCATAATGTGGACATGGCAATGACTAGATGGTGGTATAATTTAGGTATAACATTTAATGCTACCCAATCTTGTTATTATCAGCCTATGGTGGATGCTATTACCTCATATGATCCAGGATACAAAGCTCCTTTAATTTATTATTCTTTTATTTGATGCTTTGATATAATTATTATCTATTATAAATCCTTAATTTTATATTTGTGTGATGATTAAATAATCTTTTTTCATATTAATTATAATTATTATTTATACGTGAAATATGTAAAAATAATATTAATAAAAATAAATATAGTTATTATTTTAAATTTATATTATTATGATTTTTAAAGACAGATTTGATACGAAATTATAAATTATATAATGCAATATATTGAGGAACTATTTTACAATTTAAAAAATTCAAAGATTTTTTTGATAAGTTTAAAAAATTACCCGAAATAATACATGATATTGACTGGCACCAATACATTATTGTATTAGAACCAAATCCCATACCAATGCCAATATGGTATTTATAATATTGCTTGGAATATCTGCCATAACAATTATTCTTTTCCTTCCTTTTCGTAACGAGCCAAGAAAGAATTAAAAGATAATGTTAGAAATAACTGATAAAAAGGAGATGATAACAAGACAAATAATGGTTGTAATGTAGAAGCAAAACAAAAATAGATTGAGTTATAAGTGAATATAGAGAAAAAAAAATTAAGAATAAGAATAAGAATAGAAAAAGAACTACAAGAAATAATATCGAAAATTACAAACTTTGAAATACCTGATGAAGCAATTTCCACAACTTATTTAGAAATTAATATTTTAAATAAAATAAAGTAGCTAGTCATCTAAGTCGATAATTTCAAGATTAAATAGTCAAATTAAGATGATGTAAATGTTGTCTGATAAATATTTCGAACTGAATAACATCGCAGGAACTAACACTGGCTGTGCGACAATCGTAGGAGCTCCTTTTTTTCGTAATATATAGGAAGCAGAACCTATATATAAACATCCGAGAGCAAGTAGTAATCTGATTACTAAAAGCATGTGTTTAACAGATATCGACCAAGGGCTGAGAAAGTCTTTCTTAATCAATTATAAATTTTAAATCGCGTACTAGTGTAAACTTATTTGAACTTTTGCAAGGAACGTATATATTGTTACATTTTGCTAAAGAGAAAAAAATATAACAAAAAAAGAAAAAACATTTCTGCAAGATGCAAATGCAGAGTTTTTAAATTATTACCGACTACTATTGATCTATCATCTATCACAAAGAAAAACTCATGATGCTCCAATCTTGGCAAAATGTTGACAAACAATATATGTTACGCATCAGGTTATGATATATTGAGGCCTAATCACCGAAGATATGAGAAACGAAAGGAAGAGTCATAAGCTGTACTGGTAATTGTTTAGTTCTCCCCAGACGGACAGCTCTACTTCTTCCCATGAGTTCGCCGTTCTGAGTTCCTTCCATAAACTGAAAATTGCCCCCAGGATATTTTCATCGTGCAATATACAGTAGCACCTACAGGCATGTAGCTTCCCACGTTTATCACATTGCCAAAATGAGATATCAAAACAAAGTTTAACTTAACATTTGTCCCTATACTCGCTTCTCCTATCTAATCAATTTCAAGATAGAAATCACCCAGATTTACACACAAAATGTTCATCAATATGTGGATTGGAGGAAAAATCGACCAAAAAGGGAGCACAGGAGGAAATCAACTGCTTACATGGTATGGTAAGAAAGTCGCTTATATTTGTCACCATCCTCAACGAATCCTTTGTTTCTCCTTATCAAAGGTAATTTGTAGTTCTCCAAAAATTGTTTAAGAAGACTGGAATCGCCTCTAAAGATATCCAAGAATATTGGTATTATGTCATAGATGCGATCACCTGTAAAAGACATCAAGAATCAATCTAGTAGTGCTAGACTAATTTGTTCCCAAAAGTCAAGAGCTGACATACCAAATTTTAATTCTTTTACTGGTTAAGACCAACCAGCTTAAATATGTCAACACAAGAAAGAAATCAACTACTAAATATTTCAATAATTGAAGATCAAGGATATGTGGCCGCTCTACTCAAGAGTAAGAGAAAGAAAAAGCGATGGTATCAGATGTTCTACATTCCTTTGAGGCAGTACTGGAAGATACAATAATCAGTTGCAAAATTTTACAATGAAAAAACTTGAAATATGAATATAGATCTGTCGGTCAGCCATCCACATGCATTTCATGTAGCATAAAATAGGAAGAACATATAAGATGACAATCAGGGAAGAACATGTCAAAGGTCTTTTATACAAACATATCAGATGACAATCAGGGAAGCAGACATAAAAAGTTTTTAAGCGGAAGGCACTAACCTATAGAAAGATCACTAAAATCAATGATGTAGCTTGGGTGCCAGGATTTTTTGCTACCATCAACACAGCCATTTGTGGAACCGCATTCCACTGGGCAAGTAACTGCAGCATTGCCATTTGAGCAAGAACTACCAATTTGGGGTTCCATATATACATTGTCATCCATAATATCGGTGTGTATCCAGGAGCAATCTTTATAGAGTTTGTTAAGACCGTCATTCTAAAAAAGGAAGATACCAGAAATTTCAAAGACTAGTCATGCATCTAGTTTTAATATATATCATATCAACTGTAAAGCATGATGGGGTCTGGATAAACCTCATATCTAACAAACAGCTTTGTAAAGTCATCTGGGAGATATAGATCAACTTTCTCTATCAGTGATTTGGGAATTGGATCTCCCCTACAATAAGCAAACAAAATATATGAGAGTTAGCAAGGATCCTCTGTCGGATGAAGTTTTGATACACTTCCAAACTTTACTGAAATTTTAATTAGAAAAATTAGTTTGATGATCAAAATTTTTTTTTTAAAAAAAAGTCCAATGAAAGTTAGACATGCCAATTTGTCAAGCGGCTTATGAGATCCTTCCTCCTCATGGAAAGTATACTGACAAAGTTTCGCCATTCTTCAGGAATATCTGCAACAACATCAGCAAAGGGCATTTCCTCTTTTCGTTCAATATCTACTAAATTTGGCTGATCAAAAGGTGGATAGGGTAAGACGTGAAGGTTGTGCAACTGCTTTCCCAGGAAGGAAGCCAAGTTTACAGCCTCTTCCCATGACAGTGTATCTCTTCTGCAAAGGGAAAAGAAATTTGGTACCAACGAGACACACTGATGCTGATTCCAGCACAACTGTAAAGAGTGGCTAAAAGAGATAACTTATTACTTCTATGAGAACTTACAATTCAGCAAATATTTTCCCTTTGCATCGCTTTGTTATGACAAATGGGCATATCGGTGCACATACAGATGACTTGAATTGTTCTTCAAATGGTTTTTTTCTCCACACGTCAAAAGGGAAACCACTTTTGTTACACTTTAGAATGAGATTGCAGTCACAAATAACATTAGGAACTCCTTTTCCATCCCAAGGAACAATTCTGAGAGTTCCATTTTCGAGGTAAAGGATTCCACTTGCTACAACTTCAGGAACATGATTTTTCAGGGCAGAGCTGGATTTGCATAGGATACTGTAAAACTCAAGCTACAAACAAGTAATATTAAGTTAGAAAAATATGTGAAAAAAGATGGCAAGCAAGGTAAAAGTTAAAAGATACCTCAGTGCCTAAATTATACATTGAGGCTTCAAGCCCTCCTTCAACAAATATTTTAACAGCAAAACCAGCTACGAGATAAACCTGCCATGGAATAGGGAAGTTATAAACGACCACAAACTAAGAATGAGTTTCAAGTTCAACCCAAAGAACAAATAAAAGAATAATTTTTTTAGGCACTGTAATCCACAAAAATACTTTCAATAAATAACTACTGGTTACCACGTAAAAGAGTGACCATCACACACTACCAGCCATCACAGGTTTGCTGCTAGCTAAATGAACACATACCATTGCTATCATGATCTTTCACCATCTGATGTTACACAACTACTACATCTACAGTTGCATCACACCTTCACTATCAGCTTTTAGGTGTTTCAAAAATGAAGAAAATATCAAACAGTGTAGTAAGTTTGACTTAAGAAGATTCCTAATTTCAAAATTTTCACATGCTATGAAAGAAGTGGACAATGCACTTACAGGATTGCTACCCGTTCCAACAGGAAGCCTCTCATCATCATTGGGGCAAGGCAAATTATGGTAGGAACAAATTTCTGTCAGGCAACCCAACCATCTTTCTGCATTCAGTGCAAGGCATGCTCCCTGAAAGAAAATCAAGCAATGTGTTGAAGTTAAGCGTGAACTACAGAACCTAACAAACCAAATATCTACTTCTGTAAATCGGAGGATCAAAATTATGGACTGCACATGTACAACAGCTCTAATCTCCAATAAAGGTATGTTCGAAGTGTGAACAGGATGTCATCCTGAGTCTGATAGCAACAAAAATTTTTACTACGAGGGGTTTGTTTATTTACATAGAACAAACTGCTAACGGGCAACCATAACTAAGCAATAAAAGAAGGGGAGGGGAGAGGGGGACGTACCTTCCATATAAGATCTCTCATTCCTGGCTTTTCAACCCAAAGCCTGGATAACCATCCTCTCATTTCTCGTGGTCCAATACAGTTGCCTGAGCTCCATGGAGAATTATAATGATCTCTCTCTTCATGCAATAACGTGGATAAAAATTCTATATCATAATAAAAATCTGGCTTCACCAAATCATAACTCTTAGGTGAATCGTTAGTAGTTGCTTCATGTCCTGAAACTTCTCTAGGGTTTTGCATTTTGATCCTCTTCTCTTTCCTTGTCAGGTCTGGGTAACTTGGAACATCTTCATTGTAGACTTTATTCATCTGAACATTCTGAAAACTGTCACCATCAAGGGCCAGCAGTCCCGCACGACAAACTCCTTTATGACGATAACCAGGAGCCATATCTAAACATACATATTCAAAGTTTTTTCTATTCACAAAATTTTGTGTCACAGCAACAGTTGGTTCCAAATTCAATACACAGTGCCACCATCCACTAGGAACAAAAATAGTTTCTCCAGGTTGTTGAATACACTCAATTGGCTTATCTTCATCAGCAAGGTGGGGATAAAAATCTAGCCACCACTGTAAGACATAAAAGTGAAAGCACAGTAATAAGGCAAAAATTTTCAGGACACAATTAATTAACAAGAACTAGAATGCTGCCAACAAAAACCTGCAATGACGACGGGGTGTCAATATTGACATCGCCATCTTCATCATTAACGTGTACTGTAACTCCTAAAGGTACTCTTCCAGGAGGATACAAAGCCCACCTAATTGAACAAAGAGATAATATGGCTAAGGAATCATAGCCAGCATGGATTGGAAGATATGATTAATGAAGGAACTATGACTAACGGAAGAGTAATGGTAATATATACCTTTTACGGCCACATAAAAGGGTGTTCCAGGCACTGGAGAGTGCTGGATCAACATGCCAAGATGCACCAGATCTCTCAGGTCCAATGATAAGCCATCTAAAGGGCGGGCGATCATCTCTATCTAAGACCTCAAAGAAATCTTCTTGAAATAGATATGGGACACTAAAATCCTTCAACAAGCTTGGTGCAGTTTCCCCAAACTGAAAATTTTAAAAATTATCATTAAGCTGTAATTTTCACATAGACCAGGGAGAACAAAGCATCCCTAGTCATCACCTTATCATCAAAAATATACAGGGGATCCTCATCGTGCTGAAGGTTCATGTATGAGACATAATCCTTAAACTTCATTAAAAATTTTTTTGGACTCCTCTGTGAAATCCTAAAAGCTGTATCTCCATATTCTTGTGATAGTTGCTCAATTGTCCATGTCTTTCTTGCTGGCCAAGTATCAGCAAGTCCACTAAGCAAAACCTGATACAAGAATTCCTTATCACCCTATGCACAAAAGGCATAATTCCTCGATAGTGCTATTTATGTTTTTCTTAATAAAAGAGAAGCATCGCATCCAGAAGCTAATTATTGTCAACATACAGGTTTTTTGCCATCATACTGACAGTTAAACTCTTCTAAGGAGATGTTAGCCTTTCTGTCCACATTCCCATCATCAAAAGCAAAGCCATTTAATGTAGTATGGCACCTGTATAATCTTCTATACAAGAACAACGAGTTGAATCCTGGACAAACAGTAAATAAGATCCAAGCTCAATAAGAGTCTCTTTAAGTATCTCTTACTCAAAAAGTTAAAAACACATTTTCTTAAGAAACTTGCCATCGAATTCAACAGATTTTCCGTGCTGCTCTTGATATTCATTTGGTGCACTCTCTCTGCAGACCAAAGCAGAAAATGAACTAGTATTATAATTGAACTTGGAATCAATCAACGAACTAACGATTTCAAGAATCGAAAATGCAAAATGTTGAATTCCGCGGCATACAAACAAAGCGTTGTTTTCTTCCAGGAGCCTTTATACTTAAGAGGACCATCGAGTCTACGAACGCACAGAATCATCCACAATGGTTCTTCGTTGCAAAGTATGTACATCACGCTGCAAAAAGCAAGCATGCGGACGTTAATTGGGAACAGAAATGAAACCTAGTCAATCAAATTCTCTACGAAGTGAATCACAAAGGCTAATTGAGATTCAATGTATTAAACAACAGAACTGACACTTGCACAAAATACAACATGGCGCAGAAAATAAAAGAAAAGAAGAAACCTGCTAACGCAAGAGAGACAAGCAACGTCGCGAGGGGAGAGATACTCCAAAATAGCACAGATAAGTTCATCGGGAAGTAGTTTCAGGTCGCCGAGGGCGTCGGGCCGGCGATCTCTAGTTGGAAAAGCGTGAACTGGAGAGTTGTTCATTGGTGAAATCCAAATTGGCAAAAGCCTGGAGCTTTTAGCGCTTATAAAGGTTTTCGCTTCTCCGAACCGGCAATCTTTGGCACATTGAAAAAGCATAGGAAGCAAATCTTGTGGCCGTAAGTTTTACGCTACTCGGGTAGCGCGTGGACCGTGCTTCTCGGAAGTTACGGACAAAGAAGAGGATCACTGGGCCGGAAAACAAAAAACTACATGTCGTTCGATAGACAGCAACCTCGAAGATCAAGACGTCATAGAAAGCCTAGTCAATTTGAAAGTACTAGCAGAATAATATTGCGCAAATGCGTAGTAGTAATGCCCTATAAATTTAATTGATAATATTATTTTATCAATTTAATGTATAAATTAAAATAGAAAATATAAAAATATATAAAGCAAGATTAAAAAGTTTGTAATTAAATTATAAAATTTCGAGTAATAAAATTATCAGCAAATATTTA
>JANZLH020000099.1:296530-310583 GCA_026770325.2 Erythroxylum fimbriatum
AATTTTTGTTTTTATAATATAATTAATTAATTACTTAATTAGCTAATTATAAAAACACAACAGTTCACACAAACAATATTACGTGAAGACAGGTAGCAAAGTAATCATATTACAGTATTCCTTCCACTTTGAACAAAACTACTCTAAAAGCAATATCTGATCTGTCAACTGACATATATTTTGTGTATCTACATCGATAAAAAAAAACCCAAGCAATCATAATAATTTTTGAATAACTCACGTACAAATGGATTACTTCAAAAACACAACAGTTTTCCACACAAATAAAACTATTACTTGAAGAGTTGTGCTGCATTAAATCTCCCTTCATTAATCTCTGACTCTTGTTACACACCCCGAGATGGCTGACAATACAGTGTATCATATTTGAATCTCTATGAGATATATCTGCAGGAGAAAAGATCGTAGCTATTTAATGCGTCCATTGTTTCTTATTTAAGGGACTTGACATTATTTTAAAATGAAATGTAATGCTTTCTTGGATGAAAAGAAGAGCCATTCCTTTGGTAAAATTTTGCCAGCTCTCAATCACGTCGTATTATTATTATAATTTTTTAACTTTATTATTATTATTATTATTATTAACAAATATATATATTACTAATTAATATTAATTTATATATTTATGTTAACATTATTATATATATATAACAAATATATATATTACTAATTAGTATTAATTATAATATATTTAACACCGATAAAGGTTTTTTTGTTTTTATAATATAATTAATTAATTAACTAATTACCTAATTATAAAAACACAACAGTTCACACAAACAATATTACGTGAAGACAGGTAGCAGAGTACCTATTACAGTATTCCTTCCACTTTGGACAAAACTACTTTAAAAACAATAACTCATCCGTCAACTGACATATATTTTGTGTATCTACATCGATCAAAACAAACCCAAGCAATCATAATAATTTTTGAATAACTCATGTACAAATGGATTACTTGACAAACACAACAGTTTTCCATACAAATAAAACTATTACTTGAAGAGTTGTGCTGCATTAAATGATGGGTATTACGTGAAGACAATAAAGTCAAACACAACAGCTTTTTGTACAGATACGTTTAAAATAGCTCACTACTAAAAACAAGAGGAAGACACGTAAATATTACAACTCTTATGAAGACCTCGAAGACAAATTCGTTCATCTCAGGGGTCAAAAATAGAACAGACGATATGATGTCATTTTTTAGACGAAGTAACTTCATCAGACAATATAAGGTTTGAAAAATTGTCATAACTTTTCCTATAGATATTGGATTAAGGTGTTCTTTAGATGGTTAGAAAGAAGACTTCAAGATCTACAACTCTCATGAAGACCTCGAAGACAAATTCTTACATCTGAGGGGCTAAAAATAGAACAGACTATATGATGTCATTTTTGAGACGATGTGAGGTTATCAGACGATACAAGGTTGGGAAAATTGCCATAACTTTCCCTATAGATATCGGATTAAGATGTTCCTTAGATAGTTAGAAAGAAGACTTCAAGATCTACAACTTTCATGAAGATCTTAAAGACAAATTCTTTCATCTGAGACAGTCCAAAATAGAATAGACTATATGACATCATTTTTTAGACGAAGTGACGTCATCAGAAGATACAAGGTTGAGAAAATTGTCATACCTTTCCCTACAAATATTGGATTAAGGTGTTCTTTATATGGTTCGAAAGAAGACTTCAATAACTACAACTCTCATGAAGACCTCAAAGACAAATTCTTTCATCTGAGGGGTCAAATATAGAACAAACTATATAACATCATTTTTTAGACGAAGTGACATCATCAGACGATACAAGGTTGGGAAAGTTGCCATACCTTTCCCTACTGATATCGGATTAAAATGTTCTTTATATGGTTGGAAATAAGACTTCAATAGATACAACTCTCATGAAGACCTCCAAGACAAATTCTTTCATCTGTGGGGTCAAAAATAGGACAGACGATATGACCTCATTTTTTATACGAAGTGACGTAATCAGACGATACAAGGTTGGTAAAATTTCCATAACTTTCGCTACGGATATCGAATTAAGGTGTTCTTTATATGGTTGGAAAGAATACTTCAAGAGGTACAACTCTTATGAAGACCTCAAAGACAAATTCTTTAATCTGTGAGGTCTAAAATAGGACAAACGATATAACATCATTTTTTAGACGAAGTGACGTCATCAGACGATACAAGGTTAGAAAAATTGCCATAACTTTCCATATAGATATCGGATTAAGGTGTTCTTTCTATTTTCAGAAAGAAGACTTCAATAGCTACAACTATCATGAAGACCTCGAAGACAAATTCTTTCATATGAGGTGTCAAAAATAGAACAGACTATATGACATCATTTTTTATACGAAGTGACATCATCAGACGATACAAGGTTGGGAAAATTGCCATAGTTTTGTTCTTGCGGACACCATCTTCGTCTTAGTTTTGTTCATGCTGACGTCATCTTCGTCTTAGTTTTTCTCTTCCTTTTTCTAATCTATTTTCGACCCCTCAAATGAAGGAATTTGCCTTGGACTTCATCATAAGAGTTGTAGCTCTTGAATTCTTCTCTTCAACCGTACAAAGAACACCTTAATCCGATATCTGTAGGGAAAGTTATGGCAATTTTCCAAACCTTATTTCGTCTGATGACGTCACTTCGTCTCAAAAATGATGTCATATCGTTTGATCCATTTTAAACCCCTCAGATGAAGGAATTTTCCTTCGTCCTCTTCATAAGAGTTGTAGCGCTTGAAGTCTTCTTTTCAACCATACAAAGAACACTTTAATCTGATATCTGTAGTTGAAGTTATGAAAATTTTCCCAACCTTATTTCGTCTGATGACGTCACTTCGCCTCAAAAATGTATCGTCTGATCCATTTCAACCCCACAGATGAAGGACATGGCCTTCGACTTCTTCATAAGAGTTGTAGCCATTGAATGCTTATTTTCAACCATACGAAGAACACCTTAATCAGATATCTATAGGGAAAGTTATCGAAATTTTTCCAACCTTATTTTGTCTGATGATGTCACTTCGTCTAAAAAATGACGTCATGTTGTCTGATCCATTTTCGACCACTCATATGAAGGAATTTGCTTTCGACTTCTGCATAATAGTTGTAGCTCTGGAATTATTCTTTTCAACCATATGAAGAACACCTTAATCCGATATCTATAGGGAAAGTTATGGCAATTCTCCCAACCTTATTTCGTCTGATGTCTTCGTCTTAGTTTTGTTCTTGCTGACGTCATCTTCTTCTTAGTTTTGCTCTTCCTTTTTCTGATCCATTTTTGACCCCTCACATGAAGGAATTTGCCTTTGACTTCTTCATAAAAGTTGTAATTCTTGAATTCTTCTTTTCAACCATATTAATAACACCTTAATCCGGTATCTATAGGGTAAGTTATGGCAATTTTCCCAACCTTATTTTGTCTGATGATGTCACTTCGTCTCAAAAATGACGTCATATAATCTGATCCATATTCGACCCCTCAGATGAAGTAATTTGCCTTCGAGTTCTTCATAAGAGTTGTAGCTCTTGAATTCTTCTTTTCAACCATACAAAGAACACCTTAATCCGATATCAGTAGGGAACATTAGGAAAATTTTCCCAACCTCATTTTGTCTGATGATGTCACTTCATCTAAAAATGATGTCATATAATCTGATACATTTTCCACCCCTCAGATGATGGAATTTTCCTTGGACTTCTTCATACGAGTTGTATCTCTTGAATTATTCTTTTCAACCATATGAAGAACACCTTAATCCGATATCTGTAGGGAAAGTTATGGTAATTTTCCCAACCTTATTTCGTCTGATGACGTCACTTCATCTAAAAAATGACATCATATCATCTGATCCATTTTAGACCCATTAGATGAAGGAATTTGGCTTCGATATCTTCATAAGAGCTGTAGCTCCTCAGTTCTTCTTTTCAACCATATTAAGAACACCTTAATCCAATATCTGTAGGGAAAGTTATTACAATTTTCCCAACCTTATTTCATCTGATTACGTCACTTCATCTCAAAAATGATGTCATATCGTCTAATCCATTTTTTACCCCACAGATGAAGGAATTTGCCTTCTACGTCTTCATAAGAGTTCTAGCTCTTGAATTTTTCTTTTCAACCATATGAAGAACACCTTAATCCGATATTTGTAGGGAAAGTTATGGGAATTTTTCCAACCTTATTTTGTCTAATGGCGTCACTTCGTCTCAAAAATGACATCATATCGTCTGATCCATTTTCGACCCCCCAGATGAAGGAATTTGCCTTCTACTTCTTCATAAGAGTTGTAGCTCTTGAATTCTTCCTTTCCACCATATGAAGAACACCTTAATCCGATATCTATAGAGAAAGTTATGGCAATTTTCCCAACCTTCTTTCGTCTGATGACGTCACTTCGTCTCAATAATGACGTCATATAGTCTTATCCATTTTCCACCCCTCAAATGAAGGAATTTGCCTTCGACTTCTTCATAAGAGTTGTAGTTGTTGAATTCTTCTTTTCAACAATATAAAGGACACCTTAATCAGATATCTGTAGAGAAAGTTATGGTAATTTGTCCAACCTTATTTCGTCTGATGACGCCACTTCGACTCAAAAATGATGTCATATCGTCTTATCCATTTTCCACCCCTCAAATGAAGGAATTTTCCTTTGACATCTTCATAATAGTTGTAGCTCTTGAGTTCTGCTTTTCAACCATATGAAGAACACCTTAATCCGATATCTGTAGGGAAAGTTATTGCAATTTTCCCAACCTTATTTCGTATGATTACGTCACTTCGTCTCAAAAATGACGTCATATCGCCTGATCCATTTTCGACCCCTCAGATGAAGGAATTTGCCTTCTACTTCTTCATAAGAGTTGTAGCTCTTGAATTTTTCTTTTCAACCATATAAAGAACACCTTAATTTGATATCTGTAGGGAATGTCATGGCAATTTTCCCAACCTTATTTCGTTTGATTATATAGTTAATTGATTAAGGAGATTTAACTCTTTATAATGAGTTGGAAAATATTAATTAATTGTTATTTAAGGTTAAATCTCTTTTAAAATTTAATTGGTTATATTATTATATAATTTTAATGTATAAATTAATATGAAAATTAATAAATGTGTAATTAAATTATAAAAAATATACTAATTAGTAATATATATTTGTTATTATGACTATATAATAATAATAATAATAATTTTTAAAAGTAGTAATAATAATAATAATAATATTTAGCATATAAAATAGATATATATATATATATAACATTGTTTGCACAAGGGTGATTTTTACATATAATAATTTTAAAGTCAAAACAATAACCAAAATAATAGTTTTACTAATTAGTAATATATATATTTGTTATTATCCCTATATAATAATAATAATCATAATAATAATAATAAATTTTAAAAGTAATAATAATAATAAAATTATTTAGTATATGAAATAGATATATATATGGTTTTAGCCATAACATTTTCTCTAGTTGTCCAAATGAGATGATTCTTGATTTGGATTAAACTAGAGATATATGGCTACATTTCGTATGAAGACATTAAATTTCAATTCTGCCTCTAAGGATCTCAAAAGTTGTCATGAAGTTGAGAATTGGGTGTAGTATATTGGTGTATGACTGGAATATTCGTCTTCGGACTTTAGGAGCAAATTTATGATTGATATAAACAGGTTTTGGCAAAGTTTCCTTCTAGAAAGTTATAGATCTTTCTTTTATCTTTCCAACGATATAGAGTACAAAAAATTTGGACATCGGAGTCAAAAGTTATGATCTTTACAAGTGGAGATGTTCTAAAGCAAAAGTAAGACGAAGTTACTGTTCACCCTATCATCTTAGTTTTGCTGATGTCATCTTCGTCTTAGTTTTGTTCTTGTTGATGTCATCTTTGTCTTAGTTTTTTGCTGACGTCATCTTCGTCTTAGTTTTGCTGACGTCATCTTCGTCTTAGTTTTGTTCTTGCTGACGTTGTGATCCATTTTTGACCCCACATATGAAGGAATTTGCCTTCAACTTGCTCATAAGAGTTGTAGTTCTTGAATTCTTCTTTTCAAACATATGAAGAACACCTTAATCCGATATCTGTAGGGAATGTTATGGTAATTTTCCCAACCTTATTTCGTTTGATAATGTCACTTCGTCTCAAAAATGACGTCATATCGTCTGATCCATTTTTGACCCTCAGATGAAGGAATTTGCCTTTAACCTCTTCATACGAGTTGTAGCTCTTGAATTCTTCTTTTCAATCATATGAAGAACATCTTAATCTGATATCTGTAGGGAAAGTTATGGCAATTTTCCAACTTTATTTTGTCTGATGACGTCACTTCGTCTAAAAAATGACATCATATCGTCTGATCCATTTTCAACCACTCAAATGAAGGAATTTGCATTCGACCTCTCATAACAGTTGTAGCTCTTGAATTCTTCTTTTCAACCATATGAAGAACACCGTAATCCAATATATGTAGGGAACGTTATGGCAATTTTTCCAACCTTATTTTGTCTGATGACGTCACTTCGTCTTAAAAATGATGTATATAGTCTGATCCATTTTCGACCCCTCAGCTGAAAGAATTAGCCTTCGATGTCTTCATAAGAGTTGTATCTCTTGAAGTCTTCTTTTCAACCATATAAAGAACACCTTAATCTGATATCTTTAGGGAACGCTATGGCAATTTTCCCAACCTTATTTCGTCTGATGACGTCACTTCATCTAAAAATGATGTCATATATTCTGATCCACTCTCGTCACCACAGATGAAGGAATTTGCCTTCCACCTCTGCATACGAGGTATAGCTCTTGAATTCTTCTTTTCAACCATATGAAGAACACCTTAATCTGATATCTGTAGGGAAAGTTATGACAATTTTGCCAACCTTATTTCGTATGATAATGCCACTTCGTCTAAAAAAAGATGTCATATCGTCTGATCCATTTTTGACCCCACAGATGAAGGAATTTGCCTTCGACTTCTTCATAAGAGTTGTAGCTCTTGAATTCTTCTTTTCAAAAATATGAAGAACACCGAAATTTGATATCAGTAGGGAAAGTTATGGCAATTTTCCCAACCTTATTTCGTCTAATGACATCACTTCATCTAAAAAATGACGTCATATCGTCAGATCCATTTTTGATCCCTCAGATGAAGGAAGTTGCCATCGACTTCTGCATAAGAGTTGTAGCTCTTGAATTCTTCTTTTCAACCATGTGAAGAACACCTTAATTAGATATCTGTAGGGAAAGTTATGGCAATTTTCCCAACCTTATTTTGTTTGATGACGTCACTTCGTCTCAAAAATGATGTCATATTGTCTGATCCATTTTCGACCTCTCAGATGAAGGAATTTGCCTTCGACTTCTTCATAAGAGTTGTAGCTCTTGATGTCTTCTTTTCAACCATATGAAGAACACCATAATCTGATATCTGTAGGGAACATTATGACAATTTTCCCAACCTTATTTCGTCTGATGACATCACTTCATCTCAAAAATGATGTCATATCGTCAGATCCATTTTTGACCCCTCAGATGAAGGAATTTGCCTTTGACTTCTGCATAAAAGTTGTAGCTCCTGAATTCTTCTTTTCAACCATATTTAGGAAACCTTAATCCGATATCTGTAGGGATAGTTATGGCAATTTTCCCAACCTTATTTCATCTGATGATGTCACATCGTCTCAAAAATGATGTCATATCTTCTGATCCATTTTCGACTACTCAAATTAAGAAATTTGCCTTCGACTTCTTCATAAGAGTTGTAGATCATGAATTCTTCTTTTCAACCATATGAAGAACACCTTAATCCAATATATGTAGGGAAAGGTATGACAATTTTCCCAACCTTATTTCGTCTGATGACGTCACTTCTTCTCAACTTCAAAATCTCTCTTGAAGGCTAAGGAAATTAAAACCCTATCTTGTTTTCTTTTCTTGTCTCTCAACCGCCAACTCTCTTTCTCTTTCTTACTTGTTTTCATAAATCACTGCTGCTTATCCTCCCATTCACGTTTTCCTTCTTCTTATATAAGCAAAACAATCTTCTTCTTCCAATTATGTCCTTAATGAGTCCGAAAAGTCCATTTTATCCCTCCTTATAGGCTTATGTTCTTTTAAACTTAAGTGTCTTGCCAAAAATATCCTTAAACACTCTGACATAACACTTTCTAGAAGAAAATATCCTCCATTGTCTTAAGTTTCTAATGCCACCGAAAACATTCCATTTGGTTTAGTGATTCAGAAGATACACTTCAAACATTTTGGACTGTTCTTGTCCATAACAGTATACTATGCATAACTTCCATATGAATTTTAAACATCCTAAAGACTGAATTAGATTCCAAGTCCTTCATACCATTTGTAGCTACAGGTCCCTAGTTTGCTACAAATCAAAAATCATCTGATTTGGACCTCTATTGGTCCAGAAAAAATCAAAATACTGAAGTATGTTCAATGAGATAACACCAGTTCATATTATTGAAGAGAACACTCATTGTACACATCTCACTCTTTTCACTTAATCTCTCTCCACACATTTCAGATAGCTTCAATTTTTGGTGGAGATGTAGAGCAAAGTCATACGAATCCAATGGTTCAAGAATCAGGTCATTTGGAGGTCTAGAGAAGAAATTATGGCCAAAAGACTTCAACACGTTTATGCCCTCACTTGTAATGTACATGTCTCAGTACGAATGCCATAACTTTTGCTACAGATGTTGGATTGACTTTGTTTTCAGACCATTGGAAAGAGGACTTCTAGATCTACAACTTTCATGAAGACCTCAAAGGCCAATTCTATCATCTAACTTTAGTATCGTCTCACTTTTCTTCCTTTCACTTTTCTTCCGTTCACTTTCTATTGTTCACTTTTCTTCCCTTCACTTTCTATCCTCTGCTTTTCTTCCCTTCACTTTCTATCGTCTACTTTTCTTCCCTTCACTTTCTAACGTCTGCTTTTCTTCCCTTCACTTTCTATCGTCTGCTTTTTATGCCCAGAACGTCTCCATTTATAAGGATCATAACTTTTGACTCCGATATCCAAAATTTTCATACTATATACCATTGGAAAGATAAAAGAAAGCTCTACAACTTTTTAGAAGGAAACTTTGCCAAAATATATTTATATCAATCCCAAATTTGCCCCTAAAGTCCGATGACGAACTTCGCATTCATACACCAACATATTGCACCAAATTCTTAACTTCATGACAACTTTTGAGATTCTTAGAGATAGAATTGAAATTCGATGTCTTCATAAGAAATGTAGCCATACGTTTCTAGTTTAATTCAAATTAAGAATCATCTCGTTTGGACAACTAGAGGAGAAGTTATGGCTAACAGGCCGAAGCATACTTAGTGAACATTTTCCAGATCACTACCAATTTTATTTCTAAATCTTTCCTTATCACAACTCATACCAAGATCACTCTTTCTACTCTTTCTACTTCTCATTTTCAATAAAGTCACATTTAATATCAATTATACCCGGAAATTGTCAATGAATGAATGTACCACTTTTTATACGAAAACATTCCATATGTATATGCATATATGCTAACATGATGCATGAACAAGAAAATGCATTGTCTTAATTTCTCTTTGAGCTCACATGTACCAAAATTTCGGGTCCTAACCCTTAATATGGGGACGGGATGTTACTTGATTGGTTTCAACCTCTTCCAAAATGGCGCATCTGGATCTCCTAGATTTTGAACAAACACCAGCTTTGGGACATTCCCTTAAGAGATCAAAAATCTTATGTAATCTTCATCATCCATCATCCTTATTGTCTAAAGAAGACATGATACATTTGTACCCCCAATTATGTTCAACATTGGTGCACCTCTGTTGATTGACCTACAGATCAAACCCAGATAATGAAATTTTTACATTCGTTTTTAGATCACTTAAATCGTTATCCTAGAAGTGCTCCACTCCCTAAGTGAACATCTCTTAACCCTTATCCTGGAGATTTTGCTCTCCCATAACCTATTTCGCCCTTTACTATATATTGTACTTCGATTGACTAGTTTACTTTTACTGGATTTAACATCATGACTGGCGACTTGCCTTGTCCTCCAGGCCTTGTAACACAATAACAAGCTGCTTATGCTGAAAGTGTTACATATCCTAACAACATTGAGCCCAGTGAGCCTGACCCATTTCCAGATGCTCAAGCTCATGGCATCCAATTTCGTCTGACACAGAAATTGACTGTTTTATCTAAGCCATGGAAAAAGTTAATGACAACAATGATTGGCAAAAGATTTCGACAATGACAGTGGTGACTCACATTCTCTCTCTGCCATTATTTAAAGATTCCTTCTTATCTTGTAAAAGGAATCTTTAGGACCCATTGTTTCCCAATCATTCTTCTTTTTACTATTTTCATTTGTAAGTTGGTATGCATTATTGTACCTATGGAATCTTTTCCCTTAAAGTTGTTTGTCTCTATCCCCTTGCTTACTTTATAAAAGCAAGTACTCTCCTTCGTTGCAATGACACTTAGAAAATGTTGAAAAATCAATAGAAATATTATGTGTTTCTCATCCTATGGTTTCTCTCTAAGTTCTCTCTCTCCTAAAAGCTTGATACTTAAGTAATGTAGTCCTGGTCATACAAAAAGACAAGTATGCTCTACACTTGCCTATTCATAAGGATCCTATGTATCAGAAAGTCTTAGATCATAGATCCTGTTTGAGGTCGTTGTTAAATGGGTAAATATTAGGGAGTGTAAATTCCTAAAAGGTAGGCCTTGAGAGTTGATGCCCGTTAAGGAGAAAGGGCTTGTGTCTCAGCCAGCATCCCTGGAATATATATTATAGTCAATCTTTGTTTAACCTTGATCTCTTAGGGATGATCTACTTTACCAATCACTTTGACTGGTATATAGGCTAAAAACTCGTACAGCTTCGATAAGGCTTATCAGTGAAAAATTTCATGAGCCTAGGAGTCACAGTGAGAAGAGCCCTTCTCGATTCACTGGTGTAAATAACATCACATACCTTAGTGATGTACTCCCTATGTGCCCCTCTAAACAAGGATGGCCCGAGTGTTCATCCTATGGCTTCTCTCTAAGTTCTCTATCTCTCGAATGCTTAATTCTTAAGTAATATAGTCCTATTCATACAAAAAGACAAGTATACTCTACATTTGCCTCTTCATGAGGATCCTGAATATCAGAAAATCTTAGATCATAGATCCTATTTGAGGTCATTGTTAAATGGGGAAAGATTGGAGAGTGTAAATTCCTAAAAGGCAGTCCTTGAGAGTTGATGCTCGTTGAGGAGAAAGGGCTTTTGTCTCGGTCAGCATACGTGGAATTTATACTACAGTCAATCTTTTTTATCCTATATCTCCTATGGATGATCTGGTTTATTAATCAGTTTGACTAGTATATAGGATGGAAACCTATGATGCAACTCTGGTGAGGCTTATAGATGAAAAATTCCACGAGCCTAAGAGTCACAGCGAGAAGAGCCCTTCTTGATTCACTAGTGTAAACAACACCATGTACCTTGGTGATGTACTCCCTAAGTACCCTCTAACCAGGGGTAGCCTAACTAGTATATAGGCTATAAACCTGTGATGCAGCTCTAACGAGGCTTATCGGTGAAAAATTCCACAAGCCTAGGAGTCACAGCAAAAAGAGCCCTTCTTGACTCACTGGTGTAAACAGCACCACGTACCTTGGTGATGTACTCCTTGTGTTCCCTCTAACTAGGGGTAGCCCTTATGGTATTAGAGACAAGAGTGCTATTGACCGTGACTACATTATTCCTGATGAGAGTTAGTAATGGGAATTCTTAAGCCATGAATGCCTTACCAAGTGACCCTGTTCGTCTTTCTTCAATCCTTTCTGTTGTCAACCTCCCTTCTCATGTTAAACATACCATTTCCAATAAAATTATAGAAATCACCCATCTTCCTACAGAAAGCCATATTTTTTATACTTCATTATCTTTGCTCAGTCCTTGTAGTATGTTTTCCTATGATCGTTCTTAGACAAGAAGTATAAGAACCATTCTCTCTACCCATCATCCAAAAATTAAAGAAATCATCTGAAGTTCTTGTTTTGAACAGTTTGGTCTAAAAGCTACCACCACATAATAGTATATGAAACTAGAAATTCCAAATGAGTTGTATCATAGGTTTCTAGCCTATATAACCAATTGGGCTACCCTTGGTCAGAGGGCACATGGGGAGTACATTACCAAGTTATGTAGCATTGTTTATACCAGTGAGTCGAGAAGGACTCTTCTTGCCTATGACTCTTAGGCTCATGGAATTTTTTACCGATAAGCCTCACCAGAGCTGCATCACAAGTTTCCAGCCTATATACAGTCAAAGTGATTGATAAACCAGATCATCCATAAGAGATAAAGGATAAACAAAGATTGACTATAGTATAAATTCTAAATATGTTAGCAAAGACACAAACCCTTTCTCCTTAATAGGCATCAACTCTCAAGCACTGCCTTTTAGGAATTTACTCTACATAAAATATTAATTTTTTGGGAACCATGAATACAGCATGGTAAAGTTTCCTAAGAAGCCTAAAAAAAAGGGTATGTGAAATTGAATTTTTAATTTTCAATATATTAAAACAAAACCCTAATTATTACACTTGAATTTGTATTAGCCAATTCCTTAATAAAATTTAAGCCATAAATTTGTCAAATTAATAACAATTAGGGAACTTTAATCAAGTTAAACAATTAAAGGTGGATCTGATACTATTGTTGGAAAACTGAATGTGATTTAATCACAGACACAGTAGAAAAATAAAGTTTTATAATTTCTTAATTGGATCTCATTAATTGAACAAATTGAAAAAGTATGAATCATGAATAGAGATTGAATCGTACCTATATGGTCTGACTTCAAGGAAAAGCTGTATTGACCTAGGAATATTTTGACAAAATTATCTTCATGAAAGTTATAGATCTTTCTTTTATCTTTCCAACGGTATAAAGTATGAAAATTTTGGATATCGGAGTTGAGAGATATGACCATTACAATTTAGGATGTCGTAGAGAATGTATATACAGGATAGTTTCGGTCGCGATTGCGACAAAGGAAGGTGTGATCGCAATAAGCAAAGGTGCGACCACACCCTAGGAGTAGCTTCATATGTGATTGCAACAAGGAGAGGTGTGATCGCACCTCGTTACTTCACCTATGTTCTACCACCTGAAGGGTTTTCAAATCTGAACATGTTTGATTCTTTTGGCCATAACTTCGTCATCCTACCTCCAAATGAAGTGATTCTTAAACCAATAGATTCCTAACACATTTTTATATCTATTCATGAAAATTTATAGCATTATTAATTGATTTTAAAAAGATTAATTGAAGGAAATAGAGGGAATATGTTGGAATAGTATGAACTGGTATGATTTCACTGAATATGATTAGGTATTTTGGCTATATCTTATTTTGTAGACATATAAATGAGATGATTTTTAATTTGGAGTAAACTAACGACATAGGGCTACAGATTATCTGAAGACATCGAATTTTGATTTAGTCTCTAAGACTTTCAATTTCTAGATGAAAGTTGAGTATAGTGTACTGTTATAGAATGAGAATTGTCTGAAAATATTTGGGGTATAACTTTCAGAATACTGAACCAAATTGAATGATTTTGGTGTCATTAGAAACTTAAGAAAATGGGAAACACAGAGACTAATGTAGTAATTATTTATTTGTGTCACAACAAAGTAACAAATTGAAAGTGAGTCTCTGATGGCATGTCAAACCAGCAAAAATAAATTCCTAATCTAGAAGACTTAAACGAGCAAAGTGGTGAATAGGGTCGAACCACAGAGACCAATGTAGTAATTATTTATTTGTGTGAAATCAAAAATAAAAAATATATAAATATAAAAAGAGTTTATTTGGGGATGATTAACTTTAAAACACGAAATCACGCAGGAAGAAATTAAAAATAAAGATTGAAAATAATATAAAGAAAAGCCTAGCCAAGGTA
>JANZLH020000100.1:11976-25532 GCA_026770325.2 Erythroxylum fimbriatum
AGGTTTAGGTCTCTACGTGCATTGTTGTGTTTGCATGGGAGTTGATCTCTTACTACCGGGTCGCCAGAGCACGGGCTTGAAGTTGGACCTTTCTACGCTGAGCCTTATGAGGCCGACCCGACCAGATATGTTGTTTATAAACCTGCCCAACATCACCAAGTCTACCATATTCATTAGAGTTGAACAATTCACCATTGATGTTCCTTTCAAAGTGGAAGCTAAAGTGTGTTGCTGTAGACTATAGCCCCAGAAAGACGTTGGTCGGACCAACTGATGACAATCTGAGTATGTTCCACATCTATGGTTTACGCACTTACTATGTTAAACGTGGATATGATTTGTCCTCTTAACATTTAGAATACCAAACTGGAATGGAAATGGAAATGACGTATGTCCTTTGAACACGGTCGCTAGGCTACCATTGTTGATTTGAGTTGCTCAATAGCCTATGAAGATGCTTTTATAAAGCATTAACTTTTCTCAACTTGGACTTAACAGGAAACTCAACTGAGCAAAAAGAGACAGCCTTTGTTGGTAGTTTATCTTAAAACAAGAAAAAGAGTTTAATTATCACTCAGTAAGTTTCAGACGCCTCCTTTTGAAGATGATGGAAACCTCAAATACATTATCTCCATACGTATGGCTAATGTTTGCTCTTTATTTGTCTCTGTGACCATAGTTTAATTGTTGCATGTTAACTTTGTCGAACCCCTAATTTGCAATAAACTAAGCCTCTCAAATCAATTTCTTTCATCCTTCTTAGTGATTTCATATGCTAATGTTACAAGATTCCTCTACGAGGTAGACCTATAAAGTCAATTTCTCATAGAACCAGGTCCACAACACGTATTTGTCTTGTTAAGTGGCCAAACAATGGTCACTGCTCTTTTTTTTTTTTTGTTACAACGAAGAGAAACGAAAACTACCTCATAAAAGAAATACCACAGACATTCGCTCATATAATTAAGGAGAGGGCGTCAGGAATAGCATCCCAAACCTGAAAATTAGAAGCAATGCCAAGATCTAATTTAGCCAAACAATCTGCGGCAAAATTACCTTCACGAAGCACATGCCTAATAGAACAACTCCAAGGCCTAGCAAGTATGGCTTGAATATCCACAACGAGAACAGACAAGGGATGCGACAAGAGAACACCACAAGTCACCATCCGCACCGCCTCCATGCTATCAGATTCGACAATGACTTGCCGAAAACCGTGATCCCACGCAAAAATCAAACCATCTCGAATGGACCATAACTCTCCCACCAAAATAGTTGAAACACCAATTCGAAATGAGTATCCCCGAACCAACGACCAAATGAATCCCGCAATAATCCTCCACCACTAGTCAGGTCAGGATTAACAATAGAACGACCGTCACAATTCATTCCTCTAATTTCCACTACCAATGACAACCTAAAAACTGTCGCCGCCGTCGTTGCTTCTATACTACCTTTAATAACCATAACAGCACCTACTCCACCTTGCCAAATGGATTAGCTCTCGTCCCTACCACAACAGTCACATCTCTGGGCCAACAAACCATTGCTACATTGTCTTCCTTTATACACGATATTCCAAGAGAAGAATTGTGATGGGCCTTATAGCTCACATACATATCGATTACATTCCATTCTTTAACTATGTAAAGGCCACTGATGAAGTTGTGTTAATGGATCAAGTGGTTTTATGGCTGTTTTCACCAATTTAAGCACTATTTTAATAATATTTGGGGTAAAAGACAAATTTTTTTAGTTTAAAAAATCTTTAAAATAATTCCTAATCTTTAAAATTCTAAAAAAAAATTCCTCTAGTTTTCAGTTTTCAAGAAAAATCTTTTTTCTTAAACTTTAGTTAAAAAATAACAACGAAACATATGCAGTATGAACATCAAATGTGAATTAATTAAATGTCACTAATATGAAAATATAACTCGACTCTTAAACTTAACTTAAACCAATTAAATTTGACTAAAATTAATAATTTGAGATAATTATTAATTTAAGTCATATTTAATTATTTTAATTCAAGTTTAAGATCTAAATAGAATTTGATTAGTTCACATTTGACGCTCATCTTATATATATTTCATCATTATTTTTTAATAGAAGTCTAAAAGAATGAATTTAAAAAAAAACTAAAACTTAAAAGGAAATTTTTAAAATTTTGAAGATCATAGATTTTTTCTAAGATCCTTAAACTATACGGGAGACTTATGTCTTTTACCCTAAATATATGTGTGTCATTTGGCAAAGTGTTTTTCTATTTTAATATCCAATTAGATTGGTATAAGAGCATTTTTAGTTCTAGGCTTGTGAGAGAGTACAAAAAAAGACATTAAAAAAACCAAGTTAGATGGAGAGGAAAAGCCTACAAAGTCTTTCCCTTTGTCTTGTCTCCATCACATATTTTTTGACCTTTCCCTATAATAGCTTGTTCGGCAAAAGCAAAGGGAAGTGAGAGTGTATAGTGAAAAATAAAAGACAGAGTATGCACCCACCTAAAATCTCAACTCATTCTCAGCTTTTAAAGATCCGAAAAACCCAACCCATTTTTAACTTTCAACCTTTCTTTGGTCCTCCTAAACCAAACTTGTAAGTCAAAAAACCCAACAAAAAAAAACTTTCTTTGTCTTTCTCCGTAGGTTCAGCTATGGCAACCATATGTTTCACGCCTTTAGATCCAATTTTTTAAAGGAAAGTACTACTTTTGGAGCATTTTTCATGAAGACCTTGCTCAAGTCTCAAGATCTTTAGGATTTTGAGATAAAGGATATGTAGACCCATATGAAGAAAATCGATTGAGAGAGAACTGAAAGAAGGATTTAAGGCATTAATGATAATCCAACAACCAGCAAGTTGTTCATGACAACATTTTACTAAGTTGTACCAACCACTACGTCAAAAGAAGCTTGGAAAATTTTAGAGAAGGAGTTTCAAGTTGAATTAAAGGTAATTACAGTGAAACTTTAATCTCTTGTTTTAAGAATTTGAAACTTTGAGCTTAAATTAAGGAGAATTAGTGCAAGATTTCCTTTCTAAAGTAGTTGCAATTATTAGCAAAATGTCTTCATGTGGTGAAAATATTGTTGATCAAAACAATATTGCAAAAGTGAAACTTGAGATATAATGGAATTTGAGATATGGGCATCTCAATATCAAGGGGTTGAAGTTGTTAAGTCAAAGTGGTATGGTTCATGGCTTACCAAAAATTGATTCAATTGTTTTATGTGAAGGATGCATATAAGGCAAACAAACAAAGAAGGCATCTTTGACAGGAAATGTTTAGAGGGCTTACAAATGCCTTAAATTGATACATGTTGATTTGTATGGACCCTTGAACGTAGAGTCATTTAGTGGGAGTCATTATTTTCTACAGCTAACTTTATTCCCATAAGTTGGGTTTATTATTTAGTGAATAAATCTATAACTTTTGATTATTTTCCTAAATTCAAGGTAATTGTTAAGAAGAAAAGCATGTTAAATGTGAAAACTCTTTGTATCGATATAGGTGGTGAATTTGTTTATAATGAATTTACTCTTTTTTGTTAAGAAAATGGTATTCATGTGCAGCTGATTGTACCATACACTCTGAAGCAAAATAGGGTTGGTAAAAGAAAAAGATTGAAATGTGGTAGAAATGACAAGCAACCTATTGGAACTAAAAGTGCTTCCAAATTAATTTTGGGCTAAAGTTGTAGCAACTTCAATCTGCTTGTTGAATTTATCTCTAATAAAAGCAATCTTGAATCAAACATCATATGAAGCTGGGAAAGGTAGAAAACCTCCGTTAAGGTACTAAAGAATTTTTTGGTGTATTGCTTAAGATTTGGGGAGTTCTTAAGTTCGTCACAAACTTGATGAAAAATCTAAAGATTATATTTTTATTAATTATTCCACTTAATCAAAAGCATATTGATAATAAAAACCTTTTAGTGGCAAGGTGTTTGAAATATTTGATAAGGAAGCAAGCTGGAATTGGAAAAATGATAGCAAAAGGCTTAAATTCAAATTCCAATTGTGAGGGAAAATGGTCTAAGTAGTAAAACCAATCAATCAAATTTGTCCTCAACTTCATCAAGCTCCTTAACTTCGACATCTTTAGCTTCATCACTTGAAAAATTAGCTATTAAAACTCCATGAATAGCTGTTAAAATTAATGAAGAAGAAGCTTTTCGTCACTTTAGAAGAAGGCATAATTGGATGAAAGAATGTGAGGTAACTGGAATTGACAATCTAAGTACTCTTTTTGCTTTGCTTTGTGGTTCTAACATTAAAACTTGATAATGTTATCAAAGAATTATGGCAAGATGCTATGGAAGAAGAGTTTATGGCAATAGAGGAAAAATGAAAATTGGGATTTAGTGGATCTATATGAAGAAAGAAATGCAATTGGTCTAAATGGGTGTTCAAGAAAAAGTATAATGTGGATGAAAGTTTACAAAAAGAAAAAAAAGTAAGCCTTGTGGCAAAAGGTTATGTGCATTAATACGATATTAATTTCCAAGAAACTTTCTCTCTAGTAGCTTGTTTTGAAACTATGAGAATTGTCTTAACATTGGCTACACAATTTGATTGGCTTGTTTATCAGTTTAATGTTAAATACTTTCTTAAATAGAGAATTATGTGATGAAGTGTATATTGTTCACCCAGAAGTTCTTGAAAATGAAGGAAAAAAAGCCAAAGTGTATAAGTTGAAAAAGGCTCTTTATAGATTGAAACAAGCCTTACAAGCTTGGTATAGTAAGATTGATAGATACTTTGCACAAAGTGACTTTATAAGGAGAGAGAATAAGCTTACACCTTACAAGAATAAACAAGGTAAAAATGATTTTATCATTGTTCTCCTTTATGTTGATGATTTCATATATACAAGTTCTTACTCTTTTTTGGCTGAATTCAAGTCTTGTATGATGGAGAAATTTGAAACGTCAGACTTGAGATTATTGATGTTTCGTGTGCTTGAGGTGAAACAAGGAGTTAATGGAAGTTCTGTCTCTCAAAGGAAGTATATAAAAGACTTCCCCAAAAGGTTTAACATGTTCGAATGCAAGCTAATTGATGCACACATAAAGGTGAAAGATGGAATTAAGACAAATGCAAGGAATTCTAGGAGTTGGTTAATGGATTAATTTATTTAACTCACATTATGCCTTATATTATTTTTCCAGAGTTGTCATTTCTAAGAGCATGCAAAGTCCTACAAAGTACCATTTTGGAACAACCAAATAGATTCTACATTACATTGTAGGAACAATTAATTATGGAATTTTATATAAAGCTATTTCAAATTTTAGCTTATATGGATTCACTCACAACAATTGGGCAAGTTTATTGGATGACCAAGAAAGCACTTCAACAAGTGTTTACAGTCTCGGATCAACAATAATTACATGGAGTTTAAAGAAGAAAGCTACAACTGTGTTATCCACTTCATAAGCAGAGACAGCTTGTCAAGCTATTTGGTTAAGGAGGATACTCATAGATCTTCATCAAAATCAAGAAGGTACAATTGAAATTTTTTTTAGACAATTTTCGAGCAATTGCAATGGTAAAAAAATCAAGTTTTTCACGAAAGAATGAAGCATATCAACATGTTTTTGCTCATCCATGATTTTGTGGCAAAAGATGAGATTGCAATGAAATCCTACATCACTCAAGAGCAAATGGCTGAAATTCTCCAAAAAAAAACACTTTTAAAAGAGAAGTAAGTTTATTTTGGATCATTCTTTAGAATCTACAGCTTTGAATTAAGGGAGAGTATTGAAGAATTTGGGCCTTGCTTTTCAAACAAGTTTGTCCAGGCTGATCTTGATGGCCCGTCAAAAACTAGGATAAATCAAATATTCACCTTATCATCGTCAACGCCACTCATCTTTACATGTTCTTGACTCTCAGGAAGTATATGAGCAGAGTTCATCTCATCTTGACCGACGGGTAGGTTTCTTTTTTTTTTTTCAATATAACAAAATAATTGCTTTATAAGAGATACAACCATTGTTGTTGTTTTGTGGCAGTATTAAATTTTCCGTCAGTAACAGATTACCTTCTAGAGTTCGCAACTGATTGCACTTTGTACATTCTAGACGATATCTGGTAAGTTCATTTTTTACTGGGTTTCAACTTTTTCTCCATTGAAGTTGACACATTATGGCGGTATCAGTTTGAACTTCCAAATAAATGAAACAGCAGCAAGATACTGGGCCCTCCGTGTTGATGAGTCGAGTACCTTCTTACTCAGATTGTTCAACAGTTCCTATCACAGTCAAATACGTGACACTCTAAATTGGAATTTGGAGTGGCGCTTTTGGTTTCGTCCAAAGCAAACAACAATGAAATTTGAAAGATCACAGGATTTTTCCTGTAGCCCGCATGCTCCTGGTCCTGGCCACCCATTCTGTAGACAACCGGTGAGCCTCGTTCTGCTCAGCTTCATACAGAGAGTGTCCATACCACTTTCATATACTAATGACTATCACAAGTAATTTGCGTAAAAGGCATAATTATCGAAGCAGTTCTTGTGAATTACACTTAAAAGAATACATTTGTTCCTTGGAAACAAAAGAACAAAGAAGAAAAGGGCAAGCGAATCTTCTGATTGAATGATTGCACCTCGTCTTTAGAGCTAGGGACCACTGTCTCGTACAGAAAATCACTAAATTGGTTCCCATTTTCTCCCACTGTAAACACGAAATGCCATAAGGAAAATAGTGAAAAGAGAAACCACGTTAAGTCTTATGGTAAATCTCTGTTCACTGCGCGTGTACCTGCGTTTTGTTTTTTCTTTTAGTACAATACAATAATATATGCTGCTGAATTGGGGGGATAAGATATGAGGGATTGAAATAAAGGGGACCACGGTCTGTTTAAGGTGAAGCATTCCCAGAATATAAGTTGGTCCACATGCCAATGGACATATTCCTTTAGTTCGGCCTCGGAAAAGGACAAGCACCAAAAATGTTTGAGCTCTTAAAAAGCACCATAGATCGTGCCCCACTCCAACCCAAAATCTTTAATTGGAGCAGAACTGATCAACGTTCACAACCTCATTGTTAGTTGCTACTCTCTTAGGTAGTACCCAGGTCAGGTGCTCATATTTTAGTCATCTGGATTAAAATAGAAGTCCTGAATTAATTCATGACATCTGTGAGACCCTTTTCCCTGCTTTAGGTTTTGAATCGATCCTGGATATTAATTAAACAAGGTACTAATAATCCTAAACAGAGTACGAGGGTCTAATATTTATCAGCTTAATACTGTCATCAAACCCTTATTTTAAGAGAGCTATTCGTTAGAAGTAAAATCAAGTCAAAATGAGTCGTAAGGAATGGGAGTGTAGAAAAGTACAAGAAAAGAGACAAATCACATGTGATCATGCGATAGAATAGGTATTTGCACGGAACCATATTATATCCTTCAGCATGTTCAATAAACGAAATGCTGGTCGAAGATACAAACATCCTTGAAGAGATGATGAATCTGATCCTACATTCAAAGTCTATTGGCAGTAGGCAAGGCCCTCTCTTTCCCTGTGGAATGGTTACTCCGGCAGAATTTTCTTCGCAGGCTTAAGTTCTTCATGTGCCAACACCCAACAGTATAGTTGTATGCTTACACAAGACTTCACAATGCGACAGGGCAAGGTCGTCAGCAAAACCATAAGTTCCACATCTAGATTGGACAACTGTATACAAACTCTCTTTTATTCTTTGATGCTTTGGCGAACTACACTCACGAGAAACCAAGTGAAAACAGTGCTCAGGTACTCGTCCTTTTTCGGTATCAAGTTTCACCTTCCACTTCTTATGCAATGAATTTTACATCTGCAGTGACTGTAGAAGTTGCGACAGTGGGCAAAAGTAAAAGAAAAAAGAAAACAACAGAGACATGCGTATGAAGAAAAGCTCTCTGAGAAAAAGCGAGAGCTTTAAAGTCGTGAGTCTTTTTGGATGGGGTAGGAATCAGAAAGTGCCACAGGCGAAGACTAAAGAAAAAGGGAAGGCAACACGCTAAGCTTACGGGATATTAATGGCAGCATTGAAATGGAAAGTTTTTGCGAGTCCAAGCTATTTGCTGGGTGGCTAGCGGGCAGGGGATAAAGCCATGAATGACTCAGAGCCATCAACATCGGGTAAATTTTGATTGTAGCCCACCTCTCTCTTGCTGAAAATATGGTTGCGTGCAAAAGCTAATGATATATAAAAGATATCCAACTAATATCTCCACCAAGTTGGCGTCTGATCATTAATTATCAACAAAAAGATGACTTTGAGGGTCATCTCATCCGACCTTGTGAGCACTACTATTTAAATGACAACTTATATAACATTGGAGCGACATGAAAGCACATAGCTTCAAACCTACTGAAACATATGCATCCATACAGTCATTTTTCAGAGGTTCACGTTAGATGCATTCAGCATTACTAATAGGAAACTGAACATCCTGATAAAAGGAAGGAAACAGAAATACAGAACCTAGGGAGATGGGTGCCAACCAAATAATCTATCAAGACAAGCATCTTCCATTTCTTCGTAGAACCTGAGCTCGAGCTCCTCAAGCCTTCGCTCGTCATCCCACAACTCATCAAGACTGTCATCATCATTATATTCCCCAATATCACCAGTGAAAAATTCCCATGGCAAATACTCCGAAGAATAAGAATCCGAATCCCAGTCCATTTCATAGACATCCTTTACCAAAGGCCCCAGAGTTTTCAACTTTGGGAATTTCTCCATGAGGAAGCTGATATCAAGTTCTACCTCCCAGCATCCTCTCAGATCCAGATACTCGAGTTCAGGACATCCTGACAGAATTTTCAAGACACCATCTGTGCTGATACGAAGATAAGCTATCTCTAAACGTTTCAACTTAGGCATCATGGTCGCAATGGCATTAGCTTCATCTTCTTGGGTGCTCTCGTCGCCATCCATTAATGGGTACATGTTCCAGCAAAGACCAACTAGTAATTTACAATGTTTTCCAATAGCCTCAAAAGCACGAGCCCCAATTTTGTCACAGTAGCTCAAGTCCAAGAATGTGACTGTTGAAAGCCGTCCAGAAATTTGTTCAACTATTGAATCGCTAATCTCACTCCTAGTCAATCGCAACGTCTGAAGTGATCCAGTACTTGCAAAATGAAGAAAAACAAAAGAGGCTCTTATCATTAAGTGTCTGTCAAACAAAAGCACCCACTAAGACTATTGATGCTAAAAAATGTGGTGTTTCTTAAGATGAATATGTGAGCAACTGAAAATTGTGAGCATGCGAAATAGCAACAAAGCAAATAAGTTTAAATCAGTTTCCCCTTCAAAATCAGCAGAATCTAAATAAGATGCAGAAACATGAAGAAGGTTTTTTCTTCTTAGTGAATTGCAAGCACAACAGAGATTCTCATAACAAGTAAAGCAAATGAGGGAACTGAGGGAAGAAGCATAGTTCAGCTTACTGCTCTGCCAGGAATGTGAAACTAGCATCACTATAAAGACCCGAGACACAAAGTTTACGGAGGGATCCACAGCTTCTCATGATTAACATGTGAAGCATGCGATCAATGTAATCTGGCTTGCAACCTTTACTCCATTCATCAATATCAATCTCTTGCCAACAATATGGCCCTGACACTGCTCTACACCATGATTTGCAAACCCTTGGAACCACAGTAAGCTTCTCCTGTAGTGAAAGATTGGCGAAGATTAGGCCAAGGGCATCAGGTATCAGTTCATCCCATCGTCGATACACACTTTGATCCTCCATGGAACCTGCTTAACCAATGAAATACAAGGTTAAACCGCGCCAAGCAAAAGACATTGAATCCATATGATACATCACGAATCTCATCTCATATGGGATCAATTCAACGGAAGTATACATTATTTACTGGTTTAGTAGGATTCGCATGCAAAATCTGCACAAAAAAAAAAACAAAGGTGAAATGATACAACCAATGATTGGGCCTGAGATGTATAACACGTTTATAGCTACTCTTACCTGTATATAAATAGCCCTAAGTCTAGCAAATGGATGGAAATATCGATCTTAAAGAGAAAACAAATGTTAATCAGAGTAAGTAGGCAGAAATTATAAAAGAGTAAACTGAGGGGGAGATGGTGTATAGAATCTACCAAACAAAATAACAGAACCCAGAAAAAGGACTAAGCAAAACCAAAAGGCACTCCGATTATAACAAGGCAAAGATGGGGCAAATCGAAAGGCGACAAAAAGCTACTGATATGGACAAGAAAAATCAACCAGTAATCTAAAAATTGAAGCATAAATGAATTCTAAAAAGCAACCTCCAAAATCTATCCGGCTAAAGGACCCCATACCAAGAAACTACTCGTAAAAAAAAAAGTTAGAGAAAAACATGCACAATACTGGGTCTAACGATCAAATATCTACGCAGATACATGCTGAAATTTAGCCAGAAATTTCATTCGGGCTATCGGAAACAAGAAGAAAAAGAACGCTGAATGGAGGCCAACACATAACTAACAAAAAAGGAGTTTGCATCACTCAAGCACAAACAGGGAGTAAAGCAATCAAAAGAGAAGAACTTTCAGACACCAACTTGGAGAAAGCGAGGACCCTACCTTCAGAACTTCAACTTTCTTTGTTTATAACGGTTTTGAAGCACATTATCCGATTTGTTCACCAGAAATGCAGGACAAGAAGAAGAAGAAGATAGCGGTAGAGAAAAAGAGAGAAAGGAGAGAAGAAAAAGAGGAGGGAAAGCTAGAAAACTAGAGCCATCAACCCACCAAACTAAACAGGAGCATCTATTATCAGTGCGAGACAGAAAGGAGGCGAAAAGAGAGAAACAAAATTTAAAAAAAGAAGAGTAAAAAAGCAAGAAAGAGGATATGCGTAGAGGAAAATGAGAGAGTGACAAAAAGAAGGGTGTGGGTTTATGTGTAGTGCTTTGTTGTCTGGTACACAGTTAAGAGTTTTTGGTAATGACGGTGTTTAATTAAATCCCCCAAAAGACATAAGATTAGGTGTGTAGAGACGAGATAAGCTAAATAGTTTGGAAGTGATTTTCAGGGAGAAATTTAGGTTTGGTACTTGTCGCCATTTTTTGAAATGTAGATTTATCAAGTGTATGTCACTTAGCTTGACGGCCAGGAAGGGAGGTGGTTTACCCTGATTTTGCTGGGGTTGAACGTCATTATTTGGATCTATGATTGGTGCGACTCTGGCTACGGAATACCTGCAAAACAAATAATGACATGCCGGGAGTTGATTCCCGGGATGCCCCTCCGACGCTCAAGTCAGTCTTTCTGTGAAGGTTTTGGTTGTAACAAGTAGGAGAAATAGGGTTGTGATCTCGTACCTGAATCAGGGAGGAATAGTACCTTATATACCTGGGTTACTGCTAGGTTTAGGTCTTTACGTGAGTCTTTACGTTTGCATGGGAGATTATCTCCTGCGATCGGGCAGTCGATATCTGGGCCTGAAGTTGGGCCTTGTATGGCCGGCCCAGCCGACCCAACCACAAATCATTAATTTAAATTTCTCAATTTTCTTTTATTATTTTAGATATAAATGAAACAATTAATACTTATTAAAAATAAATATGTTTTAAGAAACTCAATTTAAATAGTAAAAATAGTAATTTTTAATTCAAATATGGGATTAGTAATTTATTTTGATATTAAATTAAGCTTTATTATTCAATTGGTAAAGTTACAGGAATTCACGTCAAACTGAAAGCATCCATTAAATTTGAGCTCTTAATTAGAAGTTGTCACGACATACTATAAAGTTGAGTTATTTTGAGTTTTGATGTTTGAAATTGTCACAATCAAGTGGCAATTGTCCAATATATTAACTGTCTCCGTTAGGGACAACTTTGAATGCTATTCGATATTAATTTTGTGCAGTTATTCTACACAGAGTACCTTCTAATTCCTTTTGTACGCTGAGAAGAAAGAAATGCGTTTCATGGTGGCCTAGGACGAGAAAATTACAGGTAAAGAACAAGAAGAGCGCGGTTTGATCATCAACACCGTGCAGAGATCCAATTCTGAATAGAAAGACCCTGCCATTTTCCAGCTTACTTCTCGCATTGTCAGTTTGTAATTTATATAATCTAACATGCCAGAAGATAATGAATAGTCAAAGTATAGTATCCATTAGTCGTGTTACTGTAACCAAAGTAGACTATAACAGTGTCCCATTACCAAACTCTCAGTTCGTTGTTCAACAATCAACATACAAAATCCAAAAGAAAAGTGAATACTGAAATTTTAGTATCAAACCTGTTTACTAGCTAATTAAACTCCAAGCTACCAACATTATTTTATTTCGTAGTAGGAATCAAGGATTAGGCTTCCAATTGTCTCATGAGTGATTCATTTTGGGCCATCAGTTTTATCACATTTGTTCGAGTTGCAAAACTTTAAACCCGGTTTAAACGTCCAACTTCTTTTAAGGTTGGTTCTAACCCAAAGTCTCAACTAAGTCTAATAAGATGTAACATTTAAGACTCGCCCTTAACATTTTATAAAAGGTTTAAAATAGCCTCAGACTTTTATCTTTGCATCTTAACTTTTATAAAATTACATATTTACACCCCCAAACCTAAATTCATTAAGTTCTGTTAGATCAATCTCATGATACCATCTGTATAATTCTAGCTATACGTGAACACTAAGGAGTTATTATGAAAATGTAATTATTAAAATATTAAAACAAAACAAATTACAATTTTTTTTGGTATATGTAATAGAAATTTGTGAAAGTTTTTAACTAACCCTATGCCAAGATTCATAAATGCAAACTCACTCATTTATATGTTCCAAAATCGGTTGTCTAAATATAGGAGAGGAACTTATTTGGTACAAGGAATAAAAACTTAACTAACCAACAAACACAAGAGGAACAAACCCAACCGTATGCATGGTAGTCATGTGTCCTTTTAAACCCTTCATTTGTGTTGGTTGGTTAGGTTTTGTTCCTTACATTGCATCAAATAGGTTCCTCTCTTGCGTTTAGACAACAGAAATTGTATTACGATATTAAGATAGAAAGAAAAATCAAATAATAAAGAATATAAGAGTGGAGCTGGAGATAGGAGTGATAACCAAAAATTAGAGTTAAAGGAGTCTGACCTTGCTTGTCAGTAGCAAAGGAAGTAAGGACATGACTTCGTCAACTTAGTATATGTTCAATAACGAACATATGTAATAAAATGAGTAGAGGATGGGTAGCAACTATTATGGTCGTTGTATATGAGACTAACGAATTCTTGGAAAGAACAACTAACGAATTACCTGAATTCTCCCTCCTTTATCTTGGCCTTTCTAAGTTTTTCACAATATCAACAACAACATTTTAATAAAAATCTACTAAAGGCAACGTCTGGATAAAAGAGACTATAAACTCAAAATTAATTAATATTACATAGAATTATATTCTTTATTTTTATCTTTTAAATGATACAATATGACATTTTTTATAGTGTCACAAAATTTTCAACACTACAAGAAAATTTGGTTTCAGCAACCAAATTCTCAGCAACCATAGTAAAATGGTTGCTAATTATATACATTTTG
>JANZLH020000100.1:50639-62944 GCA_026770325.2 Erythroxylum fimbriatum
GCAATCTCCTCCACTGTTGTAATGTTTCTCTAATGCTTTCTCTCGGTTATTGTTGCCGCAATCCTCTCTCTCTCGTCACTGTTGTGTGTAATAAAATCGATTGAAGACTCCCAGCTGCCGCAATCTTTGACTATTTGATGATATTTAAGTTTTTCCTCCTTTAAACCCCAAAGCTGCCGTCCACTTCTCTTTTCTATTTTCCCCCAAGTTTCCATCCAATCTCCTAGGTTTTTGTTCATTTAAGGACGTGGGCCCCTCTTCAATTAATTCTCCAGCCTTTAGTCGTGTCTCTGCCCATTTAATTCCTTTAGCCCATTTATTTGTGCGTCCACTGTTCCTCCCTTCAATCCGTGTGTCCAGCATGATTTCTTTTGTAGCATATTCTCTGCTTGTAGCGTGGGTGGACTGGTCCTTCTAATTTAATTTTTGCAACGTCTCTGCCTTGTGTCGTCCTTTTGTTGTGTATTTAATTGCTGCCCACTTAATATGCTTATTCAAGTCCCCATTCTTCTTTGTGGCTGTAGCTAATCAATTGGAAGTCCCAAATTAGCCAATTTCACTCTAAATTACGTCACTTTGTATGTCGTCACCTAGAACATGTAAAAACATAAATTACCATGAAAACACAAGCAGAACATCATAAAATTCTACCAAAAGAACATAAAATACAAAAAATTAACATGACAAAAATGCAATTTATCATCTTTATAGCTTTCCGTCTCTATAAAGTATACGATTTTTCAATATCGGAGTTGTAGGTTATGATCATTACAAGTTAGGATGTGGTGGTGAACGAAATTCCCAAACCTTTTGAGGATATGAAGTGATATCGGACTAGAAAAAGATGATTTTGGAAAGATATGAGTAAAGGGAATGTTAGGATGGGTTTAGGACCCTTTGGAGGGGTCTTGGAGGGTGAAAAATTGGTGACTCCCGTAGGTTACACGGCCAGACCATGTGAATTCACACGGGCCGTGTATTTTCCAACGCAGGGACACTTTTTCTCCCGTAGGTCACACGGGCAGACCATGTGATTTCACACGGTCCGTGTGTTTTGACCCTCTTAATGACAAAATTTGAATTTTTGGTCTTTATTAAAGTTGTATCCCTAGATGTCTACTTTCTAACAGTCTAAAAATGAAGTCAATCCGACATCTATAGTGAGAGTTATGGTGTTTTCGCCAAAGTATGTTCAATAGGAATCTGGATATGAACATCTCGGATTTGTTTGGCCATAACTCCTTAGTCCGACCTCCGATTGAGGTGATTCTTGAGGTGTTAGATTCCTAACATGTTTTTCTACATCTCCATAAAAATTGAGAGCCTTTAGAGTTAAATTGAAAGAGTTTGATTGATTGAAAGTAAGGGGTCAGTTGGGAGAGCATACTTGGGCTATGAACATATTTTGGATTTTTAAGCATCTCTTGAGCTATAGAGCTCCGTTTGAGGTGGTTCTTGTTTCTAAATGAACTAGAGACTAAGAGCTACATGTTTAAAGAAGTCAATTGTGATTGTTGTGAATTCTTTGTGTGGGCTCGCCTTTGTGGCTTGAGATGCTATGAGAACGATGTGAACAAATGATGGCTTATGAGGGTTAAATGAATTAACCCTACAAGATAATATGTACATGTTTCATGATTTCCGAAGAGTGTTGGAAATTCAAAAAAAAACTGAGTAATGAAGAAGATCGCGTTTCATGATTTTGCAAGAGTTGGATTCCAGAATCGAGCAGGATCCAACAGTTACACGGAACCACGCTCAGTCTTATGGTATTCTGAAGAGTTAGATTCCGGAAGCAAGCGGAATTCAACATTTATGGTATTCTTTAAGAAGCGTTGGGCTTTGGAATCAAGCGGTGTCCAACATGTGAAAGCTAAGTTGACAAAGCTAATGGAAATATGCAACAAAGTTGAGAGTTGTAATTTGGGTATAACCATTGAAATTGAGGCACAAAGGTCTATATTCATTAGAGATGCTCATATTTTTGACAAATTTTATGTGGCTTTTGACTATTGTAAGAAGGAGATAATCAATATATGTAAAAGAATTTTAGGTGGTGATTGCACATTATTAAAAGCTGATCATAAAATTAAATTTGGGACTAGATAGGTTGTTATAAGTGACAAGAAAAAAGGTTATACAACAATAACCTTCCTTTTATGATTATTAGTTCTTATTTAGTTTTGACGATAGAAATTTTTGTTTTTTTAATTAGAAACTAATCCAAGCAATTGAGGACATGATTCCAATAGTAGAGCTCATATATTTTAGGAAGGTATATATTTCATAAGTGGAGAAGGGATTATAAAGGTAAATGTTGTCTAAATTGTTTTGGACTATTATTAAGTCTATTAACATCTTTGTGTTTGGTTAAAAAATTTAGCGTTGAAAGAAAGGTTTGTAAAAGCATGAGAGGCTTTTAAGGAGGTGTCTCAAGAAAAATGATGTAGGCTCTTTTAAATCCTGAGATTAAGTATGATATAGTTGACAACAACTTATGTGAAGAATTCAAAGTTAAAATTGTAAGTGATACGACTAAAGCTGCAAATTTTCATCTTAAGGAGATTATGACTTGTGTTATGAAAATGTTGTTATTCTAGGAATGTTGCTGATAAGTTAGAGGATGATTGGGATAGAGGAAAATGAAAAGATTGCGAAGAACATACATTTTTGCTTTTATTACTTTGTTAATGGAATGACAATGAAGGTTATAAAGCTAAGTAAGAATGGCATTATACTTGTAATGAGCTTATAAGACGAATGTTATAGTTGTAAATCATATGAAAAAATTAGAATATCATATTGTCATAAAAGATGACAAAGAATTATATTAGTGAGTAATACTCTAAAGACAAAAATACAAATTATGTAAATATAATGAATCTAGTGCAAGGAGAATTATTTTAGTCAAAATCATGAAAGATATCAATTGGGTCAATACCAATTAAGGTTATGTAAAGAAGATCAAAGAACATAAATAATTAAAGAGTCATAGGAATCAACTCAAAGGATATGTTCACTCTCAAAGAAAGGAAAGAGTAATAACTTGCAAGTTATGTTTGCATAAGGGCCACAACAAATTAAAATATCCTAATAAATCCATTTCAAAGATTAGGGCACTACCATAAGCATTTTCATATGTAGTTTAATGTCATCGAACTACCTCTTTTGAATATTTTTGAACTTCACTTCTTAACTAAATGAAATCAAATATTTTTTGGATTGACTATTATAATGACGTTTTTAATAAAAACATAGTATGAATTGCACTGTCAAGTGAGGTTATAACAATACAAAATTATATTCATGTCTGTTACTTCATTTAAAATTAAATAACTATCACAATTATATCAAACCAATATTATGTAATGTTATCTAGATGTGCCTAAGAAAAAGAAAATAGATAAAAGAACTAGTAAAGGGACAACTAATAATTAAGGTCCATGCGATTCAAAACAAGAAAATTGGATTTAACTCAACTAGTACATTCACCAACCAAGAGAAAAATAATTGTAATAGTTTAACAAGTTTTTTTTAAAAAAAGGAAAATGGAATTTATATAATATAGTAAGAATACATAATATACAACATGTGAAGGGTTAGACCCTTTACACCCCCTGCCTAACTATGTTAGAAAAGGATTACATGGTACTCGAAGTAGAGAATCAAATAGACATGTGTTAAGTTGTTAAAGGACGAGAATATGTCTGTTGTGACATGTTGGTGTAGATTCTTGACAATTCGTAGCTCATGGATATATCTGATGATGGTCAACTGAACAGTTTATGTGGTGGAACTTTGATCAGTGAACTGCCTGCGATTGCGTTCCTTCCATATACAAAAGTTCCCAAAGCTATTATAAACGAACGTTGAGGAAGTCAGGAGCAAGCTGGTTGGACTAATAGACTTTATAGAATTTCTAGTATGGTAATACTGGGATTAATCCATTGACATTGTCTCGCAATCCTCTGCCATATGGGAAGGCTGAAAGGGCAAATGAAGAAGAGGTGATCAAGCGTTTCATCATCGAGTTGACACAGGGGGCAAGTTCGATCTACTTGCAGATAAGGTAACCCATCTGCTGTAGTCAATTTGTTTTGGCTAGCAAGCCAAAGAATAAATGAGAGCCAAGGAGTAAGTGCCTTGTTCCATACAATAGTGTGCCAGACCACCTCGGGTTGTCTTCTTCGTAAGAGTTCCTAGGTGATTTTGTTGCTAAGGGAATGAATCGGATGGCCTTTCCAACAGACCATAACAGCTGAGTGGACCATTGCCTAGGTCATTGGTGATTTCCTCTTGAATCATATCTCTCAGTGTAAGTAATCGGTTAAGGATATGAGAGTGAGACAAGCTATTTCTTAATTGCCAGATACCTCGGCCTCTAATGAAATAAGAGTGCAACCATCGAATCCACATCGACTGTTTATCTTACAAGATCCACCATAGACGTTTAAGAATCAAAACCTGGTTTGTGACTGATGGAGGAGATATTCAGGCCACCTTCATTTTTAGGGAGACAAACATCAGTCCATCGAACCTTTGCTGCACCTAGGGTACCGTCTGTATGGCTCCACAAAAAATGCCTGAGTAACCTTTCAATGGTTTTGATAAGGATTTGGGAGAGGAAGACATGGGAACTCCAGTATAATGCAGAGAGCTGAGCACATATTGAATAAGTTGGAGTTGACCTGCTTATGAAAGACTTTTATTAGCCCATGAGTTGATTCTTCTCTGGATACGTTTAATAAGAGGTAAGCATTCTTGATAGTTAAGATGCTTTATGACAGGAAGGCCCAGATACATTATAGGGGGATTGGTGGAGGTCATTCCAGTAGCTCGTGTAACGTCTGGATTGAGATCATAGGAAGCTTTAGATAGGATAAAGCGACTCTTATCAAGATTGATATATGCAATCCAGAATATCCCTTGAAGATGTCAAGTGCCTTCATGAAGGTGGTAATAGAACTCATCTGAGCTTTGTAAAAAAGAAGAAGGTCGTCGACTAAGCCAAGATTGAGTAAAGTAATTTTCTTACATTTTGATTAATGGTATCTGAAGCTTGGGTTGAGCTGCACTTCATGTTTGATTATGAAGCTTAGAACTTCCATACAGAGGATGAAGACATAGGGGGATAGAGGATGCCCCTGTCGTAAGCCACTAGCCACCTGAAAGCATTTCGATGGGGTCCCATTGATAAGCACAACTACAGAGACAGTGGTTAACTGGTTATGCATTGCTTTAACACGAAGATGTTTGGAAATCCAAAAGCTTGGAGCATGATCTAAAGGAATTCCTAGCTAATACTATCGAATGCTTTATGAAAGTCGATTTTCATTGTACAATTTGGACCAGAATTAGATTGGGAGTATTTTTAGGGAGTTCTTGGATAATCAGAATATTATCGCCAATATGGCGATCCTTCAAGAAAGCACCCTGGCTCTCGCTAATCAGTTATTTATGTTATAAGCAAAAATAACTTTGTCTATATTTTTCTTAACAACATTTTTCAATATCATATTCATTAAATTATTAAAGATAATATATTGATAGCATATACATTACATTGACAGTCCACAAAAACAATACTAATACTATTAGCTTGCACATCTTACATTTCATCATACATTACATAGGACTTGATTAAGAAAATATAAAAGTAAGGCTTAAAAAATAAAGCAAGATCAATGGCAATTTGTTCTTTAAACTCTTTCTTTTGATTCCTTTATTCGAATTCTCATACATTTTTGGCTTCACCAAAGCAAATACTTGTTTGACTTCACCAAAGCAAATACTTGACTTTTGTTTTGTTAAAAGGAAGAAGAACAACAGTTAACTCAAAAATTAACCCCAAAACTAATCATATTGTGGTTTTCTTTATTAAGAGTTTTCATTCTCTTAATATTGTGCTTTTCTTTGTAAAACCTCACATGAACAAGTTAGAAAATCTAGTCAACTAAAGAAATCACATCTATTTATTTATTTTTCCTAAGATTAAACAACCCATAAGTTATGATTATGTTCTTGGAATTATGAGTTGTACTTGAAACTTTTACGGTGGCTTCAACACCACATTTGTATAATAATTTAATCTTCATGGATTTCCTCAATTAACTTAAAGAAAGACTTAAAAATAAGACGACAAATCTGGTGTTATAGGAAGAGCAAAAGTAGTTGGTTCAGCCTGATCTTGATGGAATTGAACGTCGTTGTTTGAATCCATGATCTGTGCGACTCCGGCTATAGAATACCTGCAAAACAAATAACGGCGGGCTGGGAATTGATTCCCGGGAGGCCCCTCCGACGCTCAAGTCAGTCTTTTTGTGTAGGTTTCGGCTGTTGAAAACAGAGAAAAGTAGGGTTGCAATCTCATACCTGAATTCGGTAGGAATAGTAACTTATATACCTGGGGTTACCGCTAGGTTTAGGTCTTTACGTGAGTCGTTGTGTTTGCATGGGAGATTATCTCCTGTATCCGGGCCATCGACATCTGGGCCTGAGATTGGGCCTTGTAAGGCCGGTCCAGCCGACCCAACCACAACCAAAATTACTAAGAAAGCGCATTGCGGTGAATTTGTTAGAATAGTGTTCGGTGCTTTAGTTCATCGATTTATTTAAATAATTTGTTTGAAAGGTATTTAAATATGATGAAATGATAAATAGCGGAGGACAAAAGGTCATCCTCGATTGCTACTGAAAGAGACTCACCAAGAATAAGCCAACTAGTTTGCTAACAGAGGTGACAATTTTTGACCATAAGTTAAAATTTAATTATTTTTAATAGGTCAGGTTTATGTTCATACTAATTTAAAACTTAGTTATTCTAAATAAAATAAAATAATATTATTTTATTTAAAAGAGTTAGAATCTTAAGTAAATTTAGGTCTCAATAGTTTAGATTCGGATCTAATTAAAAACAATAAGTTGTTATATATTTTTATTTTAAAAAATTGACGAGGGTTAACTTATGGGCTAACCTATTGTCATCCCTATTTGTTACTAAAAAGTCTTATATGCAATCATTTTAAAATCGGACTGAACAAGTCGATTGACTAAATTAAGCTTGAACTGACCTATTTTTTAATTCAATTTTTGTTTTTATCTATTATAAATAAAAATTAATCGATTAAATAATAAATTGATTAATTTTCTGTTAATCACGAACAACCATAAATATTTGTCTTCTTCTTCTTCGACGATGAATCACCGACAGGCACAATAACAAACGATCTTCTTCCTGAAACTTGAGTAAGATTCCTCTGACTGGTCACTTCTGATTCTGCTTTATGAAGTGGGAAAAGGATGATCCTCGAACAGTCCATTAAATAAACATCAGTGGAGAATTAGAGAATCATGAAACTAAACAAGGAAGCAAAGCACTGAAACAACATATCTGGGTTAGAATCTGAGAAATAATCATAAATAAATTATATATCTACTATAGTTCAATCATCAGAGAAAGCTGGAATCTTTCCTAATATGCAGAATCGCAAATGGAGATCAAAGATATATCAAGGAGGAACCTTCACAACAAACAAAGACAAATTGTGAAACAGACAGTATAGAGACAATTAGACAAAGAAAGCATAGAGAATTGAGAACAATATAAAGAATCATATGTGGGTTAAGGTTAAACCAATGTTTTAAAATTTTCCAGAGAAGTCATAAAGAACAATATACGTACTTATGCCCTCTCAAAATTTCCAATAACATCGCCTTCTGTACAGAAAACAAATGAAACACGATTTAAGTCATTAATGTTTAGCGATGAGCCATCTGTCAAGACTCAAGACAAGTAATAAATTTGTTTTTTTTTTAAATGAAGTCATGGGTTAGAGAGAGACGCTCTGACTTCTCTTTAGCTTTGTCTTTTTCTTCGACCATACCCTCCCTCGCTGCTGCCTACTCTGTTTCTCCAGTCCCCCCCTTTTTTCTTCTTTCCCGCCTGATTCCCCTATGGCTTCTTCGCCCTTACGGGCAGCGGACTTTCCGCCTCTGCCCTCTGGCCCTGCTCCTCCCACCCAACCCCTTCCACCTCCTCCTTCACCGTCTGGCGCTGTCTCTAATCCACCGAAGACCTGGAAGCAAGTGGTTGGGGACTCCATCCTCTCTTATCAACCTCTAACAGAAATTGATGGGAAATACATTGTTTGCCCTGACATTGCTACTCTTCAGGAGGGTGCCAATTCTTGAAAATCGACGCTGGTGGGTTTCTTCCTAGGCCAACGTCCGGCTTTCCCTCTTGTCCTTTGGTGGGCACATAAATACCGGAAGAGCCGAGGGCTTCTTGATGTCTTGCTTACAGAAGACAACCTCATCCTTTTTACCTTCTCTTCGTCATCCATAGCTCATAAAATTTTGGAAGAAGGTCCCTGACATTTCGGCAGTCAGCCTCTCTTCCTCCAACTGTGGCAACCTGGTCTGAAATTGGAGACATTAACCGTCCAGAACCTCCCGATATGGGTTAACTTCCATAAAGTTCCCTTAGAGTATTGGACTACTCAGGGACTCAGTCTGTTGGCTAGCTACATCGGCAGACCTCTGTGTTTGGACGAAAATACGGCGACCAAAAAGCGTATAGGTTACGCACGCCTCTGTGTGAGTATTGAAGCTTCAAAGCTATTACCTGACGAAATTCCTATCATGCGCTTGGGGGAGGGGAATAAACTCTATGAGGACAGCATTGCAATCTCTTATCAGTGGCGACCTCCTTCCAAAGCTCCAGCTACTGTCTGGAAACCAACAGGTAAATTGTTTAAAACCGGTTCTTACTATGAACTGCTGAACCTTGAGGATGATTTAATTAGCAATCAAAACCATGGCAGTGGGGAGATCACTGTGAATGCTGGGGGTACAGAGGAAAGTAGGGCATTGCCCACGGTTCCTCCAGCACCAATGCTGGTCACCGAACAGGGCATATCCGAGGATGGTTTGAGACAAGGTCCAACTTCTGCTTCTGATATTGTGGTACCGCTTAACGTTAATATACATTCCCCTTGCTTGGAGAGCGATCCTATAGTTACAGCCTCCCAACTCCAGGAGGTGTCGTGTGATAATGCCTCTTCTCATGACAGCCTAGCTACGGCAGATTCTAGTTTGCCTCTAGACTGTGTTAAAGAAACTGACAGTGGTAATTCCCACTCTCTATCGACACGAAAAACTCAACGAGACAGAGGTAAAGGCCTCAAATCTACCCCTAAACCCATATGACCATCTTGGCATGGAATGTCCGAGGAATAAACTGCCCTTCAAAAATGTTAGCACCAAAGGATTTTGTGTGGCGAGAAAAGCCTTTTGTTCTTGGTTTATTGGAAACAAAAATAAGGTTGGAGAATCTGAATAAGTTTGATGTTTTGGGACCTCACTGGTGTGTCCTTTCCAATCATACTAATCATGCTTATGGTAGGATCATCGTCTGTTACAACTCAGATGAGGTTCAAGTGGATCTTCTTGCAGCTACGGATTAGATTATGCATTTTCACATTCGTTTACTGCAGGGGCAAGTTGATTTAAATGTCTCTTTTGTTTATGCCAATAATTTGGAATTCCAAAGACGGGCTTTATGGAGCTTCCTCCGTCATCTTAGTGCCCATATCTCTCATCCATGGCTTGTTTGTGGGGACTTCAACTCCACTCTCTATGCTGCTGAAGCCCAAGGAAATGTTAGTCTCAGGTCTTCCTCATCCGACTTGTGGGAATGTGTTGAACATGTTCGATTAATCGACCTTAAATCCTTTGGTCACTTTTTCACTTGGTCCAATAAGCAACAGGCTCGATGGTACATCCGGAAGAAATTATATAGAGCTCGTTAATGAGCTATGGCTCCAGTCCTTTCCCAATAGCATTGCCACTTTTCTGGATCCACTGTTTTCGGATCATACGCCCATCATTGTGTCCAAACTCACTATGCCCACTGCTACTCATCACCCCTTCAGATTCAACAACTATCTGGTTCAGGATCCTGGGTTTAATTCTGCATGTGAGGCTGGTGCTCATTCCAATATCAGGGGGACAAAACAATACTGTTGCATTCAGAAATTAAAAATTATTAAACAAAAGCTGAAGCTTCTAAACTCTACTAAGGGACCTACTGCTGAAGCTATTACCAAGACCAGATCAGAGTTGACACGTCTTCAATCTTTATTATCTTCTCACCCAGACAGTCAGTTGCTTATAGATCAGGAGAAGATTGCCCTCGCTCACTACCTTCAAGCTATTAATAATCACTCCTCACTATTGCAACAGAGGGCTCGGATTAATTGGCTGAAAGATGAAGATAATTGCACCCAATTCTTTTTCCATTCTATCCTCGCCCGCACGAACCGTAACAAAATCTACTCCATTGCTTCCTATAACGGTTCAATCCTCACCGATCCTCGCCTAATACATGATGAAGCATTCCGGTTCTTTGGCTCTTCCCTGGGAGCCGAGGTTCCTACAAATGTCACAAGAGGTGACTTCCAACTTCTTAATCTAACTCAAGTTTCTGCTGCAGATTTTTCTCTGTTAACCAAGCCTGTGGAAGATCGAGAGATTGAGCACTGTGTCTTTCAAATGAATGGAACGAAATCCCCGGGTCCGGATGGTCTTAATGGTTACTTTTATCAACATTATTGGCCTATAATTAGAGGTTTTGTCAAGGAGGCAATCCATGAATTCTTCCGTAATGGTGTTCTTTTAAAGGAGCTGAATAAAACTTTCTTGTGTCTGATTCCTAAAGGGTCAAATCCTCAGAGCTTTGCTGATTACCGCCCCATTTCTTGTGCCAATTTCCTGTATAAAGTGATCTCTAAAATTCTGGCCGCTAGACTGAAGCAAGTTCTTGCTCCTTTGATCAGTGACAACCAAAATGCGTTCCTTTCGAATCGGCATATAGGGGACAATATTCTTATTGTTCAAGAACTGTTGAAGGGTTACTCTACTAAGAATGGCCCTCCGAGCTGCACTTTGAAGATTGACTTCCATAAAGCTTTTGATAGTATCAATTGGAAATTCATTCACCATATGCTGGAAGCATTTGGATTTCTAACCCAGTTTATTATGTGGATCCTTGAATGTATTACTTCGGCCTTTTTCTCGATTCTGGTTAATGGCTCCCCTACTCCTTATTTTAAAGCTGCAAGGGGTCTCAGGCAGGGAGATCCGATATCCCCTTATCTCTTCATTCTTGCTATGGAAGTCCTCACTGCCATCATTCGGAAGGAGACCACCTTAGATACCACTTTTAAATATCATGCAAAGTGCAAGAAGCTGAATCTCACTAATCTTAGTTTTGCCGATGACCTTCTTCTTTTTTGCAGAGCTGATTTGTCATCCATTCACTCCTTTATGCGAGCTCTCCATGTTTTCAAACAGGCTTCTGGGCTGCATCTTAATCTTCAAAAAAGTCACTTCCTCCTTTCTAAAAGTGCAGTCCATATGGAGCAACCTATTGCAGAGGTCACTGGAATGAAACTTCAAACTCCCCCTCTTCTTTACCTTGGGCTCCCGGTGTCGACCAAAAGGCTAACCTTCTCTGAATGTCGCCCTCTTTTAGACAAGATTCAACGGCGAGTCAAGTCTTGGGTGAATAAATCTCTATCATATGCCGGTAAGCTTCAACTTATTAAATCGGTCCTGAATTTGCTGCATGTGTACTGTATTGGGGTTCATCTCTCACAAGCATCACATGCATGCGCAGCGGAAGAACGTCGAAACGTTTTGAGACTTCCCCAGAAATTCCCAGGAGCTCGTGCCGGTGAAGAATCAAACCAAATAAAACAACCAACGTAGATTGTCTCCAACAGAAATCCACGCAGAGGATGGAGGAATCAACCATTTCAAACACTTTGAAAAGGAAATAGCTGAAACAAGTGAAGAGTGCTAGCTCTTACCTTGTTTCCGAATAGCAACGACGGAAGAGAAGATCGCTTGGAGAAGATGAATACGCAGGTTCTTGAGAGAGAACCTTTCCCAGAAACCTTTTCTGCTTCTTCTCAATTGCTTCTCTGTGTTTTTTGCGAACTCAGTGAAGCTTGAAATACAAGCCACGAAGCTCTCCCATTTTCCAATGACACTCATTAACATTAAATGGGAAGTGATCTTTGCTTTTTCATTTTCCAATAAAATGATTTTATAAATATATATATATATATTAATTAATTCCATAATTAATTAATACATACATATATATATATTACTGCTGAAGTGGTCCAGTCACACTGGGGTCGGTCCTACCGACCTACCTGGTGAAAAATCACCGGAGACCTGTTTCAGCAATATCGATGTCGCGATCTCATCGGGACATATCCCAATCTCATCGGGATCCA
>JANZLH020000100.1:100702-111177 GCA_026770325.2 Erythroxylum fimbriatum
CTCAAAGGCAAAGGATTTGGATACAAGAAGAAGGAGAGGATAGCGCAGCGAGGATTTAAAGCTGTAGCGAAGGAGTCAGTAATTCCTTTCATCTTGTTCATGTTTTTATTATCCTTATACCATATCATGTATGGATTAAAATGTTGATTTGGATATATTGCTTCCGCTGCAAAATGATTTCTTAAAAAGTTTTGAAATGTACCGTTTCTCCAAATAAGGCATGTTTTCTTTTCCCGATCCAACAACGATAGATGTGGACTATAGAAAATTATTCCTAAGACATATGAAGTCATGAGATTCCCTTGATAAAGATGATAATTATTTCTTTATAGAAGTGTAGAAAATAAAGATGTAGCTTTTAAGATATATGAAGTCATGAGATATTTCTTGAGAAAGATGATAGTTGTTTCTTTATAGATACGTGAGATATACTAAAATTTCTCATGTTATGAAATAAATCATCAAAACAAATCTATTAGGGAATTGTATCATGTAAAGAGAAGAAGGGAAATTAGATAGTCCTAATCTAATGAAGCATATACCATACTTGGAAGCTAATGGGCCTATAAGCTTTGAGAAGATTGAGAGACGGGTGAAAAGTAAAATTAAGCCATTTTTTGAGGAGCCGCTAGGGTGAAGAGTTTGAGTGAGGAACTTAAATAAAAGATTCCTAAAAAAGTTCATTAGGAGGTAACCCATTGATTTAGATATTTTTATTTCAATTTAGTATCTTTAGGAATCCTTACCATTAATTTTAATATTTTTATAAGATTTGATTTTTAATATACGTGCTTTAGGTTAAAAGTAGTTTAAAGTCATAGATTCAAGTATGCTTTGATATTCTTTCGTTGTTAGATCTTGACACACACTATTAGTCCTTAGTTCTCGATCAAAAGCAACAGATCTTTTTATTTTCAAGGGCATATCAATTATCTTAATTTCTTCTTTTCCTAATTTTTTTAAGTTTTTTGTTATTATATGTCATGAACATTATGGATAATGTACAACTCAAGTATGGAGGAGGAAATTAATTATTTAGACTTATCAACTTTGATATAATTAGTTTAATAGTGAATACTTTTAGTAAAATTTTTAATTTTAAAAGAATATTAATTGAGATAATTTATTATAAGTTTAGTTAGTGTTGTAGTTTGATTTGTTTAGGTAAATAATTATGAGTATTGATGATTTGATTTGTTTAGGTAATAATTATGAGTATTGATGATTAATTTAATTTCGATTTGTTTCAGCAATTTTGAAGATGGATACTTGATTTTAACTATGATACATTTTATATAATTTAGACATATAATTGAGTTAGAAGTGAATTTATATTAAGTAAATTTACTTTGCTGTCTAAGACTAAGTGAAAAGGTTAAACTTAAAAAATGATGCTAATAGGCATTTGAAAAGGTAATGTAAGTGAGTATCAGGAATATACATGACAAGTTATTTTCTTTTCATATCAAAAGGTTAGGTAACTTTTTCAGACAAGCTTCTAATCGCTCCTATTTTAATTTCATAATTTGTTTTTCTTTTAATAAGGGTTATGATAATATTTAAAAGTTGAAGCATCTTTCTCACGCATACTCATATGCATTAGGTCAAGTTTTGTATTGAGTTAAAGTTTAATGGATTATGGAGTTCAATTTAATTAATTTATGATTTAATAAAAGTAGCCAATTTAATTGATAAAATTTTCAGTTGAATGAATAATAGAAAGTTTTGATTAATCCAATTCATTTATGAAATTCATTTTTGAAGTTCACTTATTTAAGTCGAGAGTGATGAAATTGATTCGCTTGAAGACAAGAAAATGCTTAAGTGTGGAGAAATTTGATAAATGTTTAAAAGATATGATTTTAGCATAATTTTGATAACATTCTACTTGTGTTTGAATATTTTTTTAATTGAAATCGCTACTTAATATAGCTTATATTTAGCTCTCACATAAACAAGGAGTAAATTTGGGCAAAATAGAGTTAAGTTATAGCAAGTTTCGGTATGGTTCTAGATGAAGGTGTTATAACATAGCTCAAAGCATATCACCATGACCAATCTATATCAAATTTCAAGCAACATGGACCCTATTATGAACTAAATTAGGATTTTTTTTATTGTTGATGGATTTTTTAAAATCTTAGTATGAACTAAACTAGGATAAAGCAAATTGAATGAATCTTAGAACTACTGTTTGGATTGATTCTTTAATTTAATGCAAGATCTAGTTAGGATAAACCCTAAAACTATTGTTTTGGATTAGTTTATTAATTTAATAAAAAACATAAATATTGTTATGACTTATTCATGATTACTTATTATGATATGCTATCATTTTGATCTAATTTCAAATTCCATATATAGGGATTAGGAGATCATATATAAGAATAAATTGTATAATGAATAATAAAAGCTGCATAGAATCCTAGAGATAAGACCAAATAAGTCTTCTAAGATATAGTCAAATTTATTACGTGGATTCATAAAACAAGTTAATGTGCTCTTAAAGGTTTTGATTAGAAAGATATTTCAATCAATCAACTTAAGGATATGGGTTGTGTGACTTGAGAAAGAATATAATTGTAATATTGAAATTCTAACTAGTTTAAGAAACTAGTATTAACTATTGAATCAAGATAAATTTAAGTATAGAAATGTTCTTGAAGAATTCTTATTTTGATCTTATTTGTCTTCCGTTGCTTTATTTTATCTATTACTTTAGTTAGTTATTTTAGATTCAAAATTTTATCTTAGTTAATTATGTAAAGTCGTCCAACTATTTTGTTATATTAGATGATAAAAAGATGGTTAGTACTAATACTTGTAATCCTCGTAGAATCGACATTCGTATTCACTAAGCTTTACTATAAGAACAATATGTACACTTACCTAGTATTTTTAGCACAGTTTTGATAAGATTACAAGCATCACAATCAATAAGTGATATACAAGGTTATAAGAAGTGTTAACGTAGTCCAAAGAAAATTAAGATCTTAGAGAAGATCATCATTGATGCCACGTTACATAAAAAACTAAATCTATCTATTTGTGGTAACTATCATCATATTATAGTAGTATTTGGACTTAGTGGATGACCATGGGATATGATGCATCTTAGGTCTTTGATAATTTTTAGGATACTCACTGAATAGAAAAGTTCTGTCTTAACATTGACACCAAAGCTATATTTATTCTTTGTTATCTTTTATGATTCACATAAATTATGTTGATAGGCAACACCATGTCTAAAAAGGAGACAAAGTTTGCTTTGGATGCATTAATCAAAATACCATCCAAATTTCTTCATCTTTTTAGGTAATTTCATTGGAAATTTCATGTTATGATTTTTGTTTGGTTATAAAATTTGGATGTTAACATTTTTGGTAAATTTACACTTGTTGGAGAGGCATTACTAAAAAATATCCTCTCCTATCTCCAATTAGGCATTGTTTGGTGAAAGATTACTCTAAAATAATTCCAATTGAGAAAGATGTATTATTGAAGATATTTCATTGCTACTCTTTCTAAACAACTAATCAAATTCAATGATATAACACAAATTGCTTGATAATTGTCAATGAAAACAAATTGATCAGTCCTTTCGAAACAACAATATATGAATTATTTTTGTATGATATCAAGTGAAAAAAATATTTTATTTTGTTTAAACCATTATGTCCATTATAAAAGGAAAAATAGAAAACACAAACTTATACAGGAAAGAGAAAACTATATCTCATCAATTGAAATTTGAAATAAAACTTGTAAAACATTTTTGTATCATATCTAACATTGGTAATTCCATAGTATCAACCATCCAAACCCCTTAGCTTTGATCTTTTTCTGCAATTCAATAATAAGTACTTTAATAAAAGTAAGCATTAAAGAATAGTGAAAATAACAATGGTGATTAAATTAAGTTACTGTCTGCTTTTTTTTTTGGAAATTAAGTTACTGTCTCCTTTACTTCTCTTTTTTATTACTTCCAATTTCTTTTGCCACTTTATTTATTTATCCTCCTATCTTCAGTCATCAACTACCAAGCTCCTTTCTTTCTTTCTTTTTTATAAAAGCACTAATCTTTATCATGATCCTAACTCCAATTGATGAGATAATGAGATTTTTAGTCTTTCTACACTATTGGACATAAGATTATTAGCCTTTATTTAATTACTGTTTGGAGTAAAAACTAAACAATTCACCAATATCTAGAAGAGAAAAGTCCTCACATAAAAGTGTTTTAATTTTCTGCTCACTCTACTATGATCAACAGTTCAAACAAAATAACAATCCAAAAATCAAATTGCAAAACCAAGATCTCCTATTTTTATCAATTATCGGACCAATAAATGACAAACGATCATTAAAATCAAGTTAAGAAATAAAAAGAGGAAGAGAAAAAGAAATTAAGGATAAGAAGAATGAACTTACTATTCCTTCAAACTTTTGATGAAGGGGGCTTAACTTAGATGGATTTAAGGATGAAGAAAATATTAAAAACAAAACCCAGAAAATTAACCAAAATTTTACAAGAATTTAAATAAATTTTAAGAAGAAGAAGAAGAAGAAGAATTCCAAGTTAAACCGGTTTGGACAATTTTTTAATGTCAAAGAAAAGCAGTTAATTTGTATCTTAACCAACTAGTTTAGAGCTTTATAGGTTCTTCTATATAAGTAGATTTCGTTAAATGGTCATCAGTTGACCCAGTTAAACTAGCTGGCTCGGTATGATTTTGAATTCATTGGTGAAAAGTCAATTTGCGGGTTTTTCAAGAGGAAAACACTCCAACCCATCGTATCAAGTTTAGCATCAAACACTTTAGCCTGTACTCAAATCTAAAGTATTTATTCCCGCAAAAATTAAATCATCATTTAACTCTCATCTTGAGATTGTGATTAGTTGATCTTGATAAGATTATAGTTATCAATCATAATCCCACATCTGTTTTCTTAACAGAGTATGGATTAACATACTTACCACTTAAGACTTACGTAACTTCCCTCGAACTTATATTATGTAAACCTTTGGTCAATGCTTAAGAATATATAAGAACACCCTAGACCTTGCTTATAGACCCTTAGTCTAAACCTACATAATAGAAACTCATAAGGTTAAACTTGAACCATCTCATAGCACACAATAGACCAAGCTCGTGCAAGATGAAGCCTACCATAGCAGACCAACCAACAAGAGAATTAATATATGGGAACTAGAACAAAATCTTGGTCTTGTACGTAAATTGTTGCAGGCCAACATCATTTGATGTGCTGCATAAGCAAGATCATGAACCCACTCACTTTGACGTATACAACTCTTTTACCAAATGAATATTGATGGAGTTGTTACTTCCAAAATTTTAATTGTCATCAATGAAGACTTACAATGAGATGATAGATCCAAATAACTATACTATACAATTCAAAGAAATGACATATTAGTATGAAGAGAAAAATGCATTTGAAGGTTGTGCATTCTCGTTCACTTTGATAAACTCAATTATATATTAGTACTCGATCCTTTGTGCAAGTTTCAGGTAGTTGAAGAATAGCTTTGACGAAATCTTTACGAGCTATAGAGGCAGACCATAAGATTTTGTGAACTTATTCGAGGTCACACAAAGGTCAGGAAAAATCCTTTGACGATTCACAGGAGAGGTCATCTTTGAAGTCACACAAAACACTCAGTTTTAACACATCTATAGTGGAGACACTAAGCAATATATGGATCTCATCAAATGGACAAAGCTCATAGCATAAGGGAGGTTCGAGTAAGGACACAACAATACATAGACTTGTGAAGGAATGTTTATTTATCGTTTATCGCTTCTCTTGTTATTTCTATTCGTTATTTTCTGGTTAATGTACAGTTCGCCTAGTTAGTTAACAAGATTACTGTGTAGCTAGTTCAGTTAGTTAGAAAGCGGTTATTCTTTGAGTTGTGTATATAAGTCTGACGCTTCCTTCTGATAGAGATGAGAAATACACAGAATATTTCTGTATTCTTCGTTTCATAAGATACAAAATTGTTCATGGTATCAGAGCCAAAAGCTGATCCATAGTCTCGACGATTGATTCTTGACTGACGATATGGGGACGTCCTCGGAAGATTATTATCAGTTGTATAGTTCTGATCATCCAGGCATGATGTTAGTTACAGCGCCATTGACAGATACCAATTTTTACTCGTGGAGTATTTCCATTCGTAATTCCTTGGAAGCTAGAGATAAGCTGGGGTTTATCGATGGGAGGTTACCACCACCATCCTGTGAAGCAACGTATCGGAGATGGCGGAAAGTAGATTACATGGTGAAGCAATGGATACTCAATTCTATTTCAAAAGAGATATCTGAATCCTATATTACCTGCAGTTCTGCAAAGGTGTTGTGGGACAAGCTTGAAGAAGTGTATGGAGAAAGTAATTTGCCGCAGTTGTTTCATGTACAGCGAGAAATAAACTCTGTTGAACAAGGTAACTCTTCGGTAACTGCCTATTATAATAAAATCAACCGATTTTGGGATGAGCTAGGGCAACTTTTACCTATACTAGTCTGTAATTGCTAAGGGTGTCACTGTGGGCTTAATATACGATTAGTGGATATTGATAATGCTAACAAGTTAATTCAGTGCTTGATGGGATTGAATTCCTCTTACGACCATATTCGGAGTCAGATTTTGGCCCAAGATCCACCTCCATCTGCAAGTAAAGCTTATTCACTTGTGATGAGAGTCGAGAAACAGAGGCAGGTGCATATGTTGCATGACGATGCTAATGATGTGGCTATGGTCGTGAAAGAAGGACGGAATAATAAGAAGGGAACCTCCACAGGGGACAACATGGGTCGAAATGGTTATCGAAAGAAAGACAATAAACGCAAAGAAGATAGACATTGTGATTACTGCTCTCTGGATGGACATAAGCGCGATACCTGTTTTAAACTACATGGCTATCCTGATTGGTATACAGAGTTAAGAAATAAACGGGATGTATCGGGAAAAAGCCAGCAGAAAACTAGATCTGTGAATTTGGTTGATACTTTTGAGAAAGATATGGAGAAAGGGACTGACATGCTAAGTGGCTCATCATCGTCGTTGTCTACTTTGATTCAGCAAGAACTTGCGCGGATGATGAAAGGGAAGTCTGCTGACGACTCCCATTTCTTAAATATGATCCAAACAGAGTTTGCAGGTATGTCCCACTTGAATCCTGTTATTGGTTCTATCCCAACTGGTGCAAATTGGATTGTGGATTCAGGTGCCACTTTGCATATATGTGTAGACAAACGGCTGTTTCAGTCATTGGTACCGGTAGAAAAAGTTACAAAATTATTTCTTCCTAACGAGGAAGTAAATGATGTTCAATATAGAGGCGTCATAATTTTGTATGGAGAGATAATCTTGAAGTCAGTCCTTTACGTGCCTACTTTCACACATAACCTTATATCTGTCAGCAAACTAACCAGACATTCCTCATACAATGCTTTGGTTCTATTCTGAATATTGCCTATTACAGGACCAGAGGACTGAAAGGACAATAGCTAAGGGAAAATTTTTCCAGAGTTTATACTTCCTGGATCGTGATTCTTTCATTTGTAATACCTCAAATTGTAATACTTCATTAGCACCTTTACCTCCTACTGGGGAGCAAGTATGTAGTATACAGGATACTCCTGCCCTTAGAACATTATGGAATACGCGATTGGGTCATCCTTCTGATGTTGTAATACGGCACATTGATGAATGTAACCGGTTTGTGAATAACACTGATTTTTCTTGCGAAGCATGTCCTCTTTCCAAGCAAGTTCGGACTTGTTTTCCAACTAATTTTACTCGAGCAGCTATCTGTTTTGAGCTATTGCATGTAGATATTTGGGGGCCTTATAAGGACATTTCAATTTGTGGGGCTCATTACTTCTTAACTGTTGTTGATGATTACAGTCGTTGTGTTTGGATATTTTTGATGAATCATAAAGTGCAAGCTCGTTCTCTTTTGGAACGTTTTCTAGTTTTTATTCACAGGCTGTATGATGGTCATGTGAAAGTTGTGAGGATTGATAATGGTTCGGAGTTTTTGAGTCGAGAAACACAAGAACTATTTCATAACAGAGGAATTATTCATCAGCGGACCTACGTTTATACTCCACAACAAAATGGTGTTGTGGAGAGGAAGCATCGACATTTGTTGCAAGTAGCACGGGCTCTTTTATTCCAATATGATCTTCCAAAGAACTTTTGGAGTCATAGTGTTCTGCATGCTGCTTTTCTGATTAATCGGTTGCCGAGTAAACTGCTTGGTTGGAAATCTCCTTTTGAGTTATTATCTGGGCATCCACCTACTTATACCGACTTGAAGAATTTTGGGTGTTTGTGCTTTGCTGTTGATACTCGCCCGCATAAAGATAAATTGGCACCACGATCTTTTCGTAGCATCTATCTTGGCCATTCTCCTGGACAAAAGGGATACAAGCTGTATAATTTGCAAACCAGACGTATTGTTGTTTCCAGGGATTTGTCTTTCTTTGAATCAGTTTATCCTTTTAAGTTGCATTCAGATCCTCATAGTGTTACCGATAGTTTTGTTCCCTCCTTGTCTGTTGTGCCTGATGATTCTTTGTTGGCGCCGGTTTTTAATGATGTAGTTTCACCTTCTGCTGATGTGCCTGTTGTCTCGGCGCCATATGCTACATTGGATGATCATGTTGTTGCTCTTGGTGACTCTCCCGCCCCACCTGCTCCTCCTAGACGCAGTGCCCGGGTTCGCCAGCCGCCCTCTTTGTTACGTTATTTTGTATTACACGTAAGTCTTTCCTCTTCTGCCCTGAAGCCTGTGCGGCATAGCTCCTCTCATACCCCTAATACCTTTCCTTTCACCATTAATCCTGATTTTAGCACACTGTATGTTGATTTCTTGGCTAATGTCACTAATATTTCTGAACCTACCTCTTATTGGCATGCTCGCCAAGACCCTAATTGGGTTCAGGCTATGAACTCTGAGTTGGATGCTCTTGAACGTAATAACACATGGGTTCTTACTACTTTACCCGCCGGGAAGAAAGCCATTGGTTCTAAGTGGGTTTACAAAGTGAAGTTGAAGCCTAATGGTGAGGTTGATCGGTTTAAAGCCCGATTAGTGGCCAAGGGTTACAATCAGGTTGCAGGGGTTGATTACACCGAGTGTTTTTCGCCGGTTGCTAAAGTGGTCACTGTGCGAATTTTGTTTGCTCTTGTCGCTGCTAAGGATTGGCCGCTGCATCAGCTCGATATAAATAACGCCTTTCTCCATGGTTTCTTGGACGAGGAGGTCTATATGTTTCCCCCTGAAGGTTATTCTAAGGCAGCTCCGCATGAGGTTTGCAAATTGAAGAGATCATTATACGGCCTTAAGCAGGCGTCTCAGCATGATCATTATCTCTTTACTTTCTGGAATGATTCTTGTTTTTTACTTATCCTGGTCTATGTTGATGATATGCTTTTAACCGGTGATTCCGAGGAAGAGATTCGGAAGGTTAAGGCATTTTTGGATACTACGTTCACTATTAAAGACCTCTGTTATGCTAAATATTTCTTAGGCCTTGAGATTGCGCGCTCCACGGACGACATGTATATTAATCAACGGAAGTATGTCCTTCATTTGATTGATTCTGCCTGTTGGACCCCAAACCTGTTTAATTATTTTTGAGGCATGTTTTAATTTTTGAAGTCTTATTGGATCGGTATTTGAATTTGAATTAAGCTAAAGTTTAGAATTTAAATTAAGTATGACTAAGGTATTAAATTTTAGCCTAAAGTAGGATTAATTGGATAAATGAACCAAGGGCATTTTAGGAAGTTCACATAAGGTTAAGAGGTTAAAGGCTTATAGTAAGGGGCATTTTGGACCTTGTGCACTTAATAAGAATAGAAATTAGAGGAAAAGAAAATAAGAAGAAAATAGAAAGAGGGAGTCGCCGGAGAAGAAGAAAAAGAGGGAAGAAGAGAAATTTTTAGGGTTTTGAAGATTTGACAAATTTGGAGCTTCCAAGTAAGTTTGATTCGTTCCTTTGCTTTAGATTAGTTGTTTGAACTTGTTTAATATGATTTAGAACAGAAAAACAAGGATTGATTGAGTATGGAAGGAGATTTGCGATCGTCGATAGTCGAAAATGTTGAAATCCTTAGGGTTTGCGATTTTGTTGTGTTTTTGTGTGGGTTTGGCTTGTAATGGGTGTAGAAATGATATAGAAGCGACGACCTATAGTTTAGATAAGTTGCATTTGAGTTTTGGGTAAGTTTCTGTCGAGAATCTGCAGAAAAATCTGGGATTCGGGGTTGTTCGCCGCGGCGAGCTCAAGAACACATGAACTCGCCGCAGCGAATAAATTAATTTGGGCACAATTCATTCGCCGAGGCAAGTGTTCCTGCGACGCGGCGAGCCCGTGCGTTCGCCGCGGCGAGACGACTTTTCTCGCCGCAGCGAGCGGCGTGGCCGCGGCGAATTC
>JANZLH020000100.1:129838-141658 GCA_026770325.2 Erythroxylum fimbriatum
TCTTCATTTTCTTCACCTACGATACTCATTTTCTCACCTTAACAACGCAAGCTTTGTTCTCACCCTTCTTGCTACTTTCATTTTTGTTGCCTTTTTCACTATCTTTAAAAGACCTAACCCTACAACCTTTGACAGTTGATGATCGTGTGATATTGGAAAGCTAGGGTTCACGTGATTTTGAAGAGTTTGGAGTATTACCAAGTAAGTAACATGTTGAAGCTCATAGGTTGTATGATTATGAAACGAATATGGTGTTTAATTGATATTAAATGATAATGAGACTAGTGGTCATTATACATGTGCATCATGGATGAAGAATGAGAATACTGATGTCTTATTCCTTTGAGTGTTGTTGAGATGATTTTTGAGATAGAAAGATCATTATAATGATGTAAAAAGAGTGCAAAAATTTCATGAAAAGATGACATGCTTATGTTCTATTTGCTTGGTGTATTAATGTGGATCTCTTTGGGTGTTATAGAGGTGAACTAAAATGATTCTAAAAATAAAGAAAAAGAGTAATGTGATGTCTTGAAATGGGAAGAATTAAAATCATAAGTTAGAGATGAAATGAAGGTGTTAATGAAGATGAACATGTGCAGAAAATATGGTGAATGTGTGTATATGATATGTTCGATTTTTTATGCTTATGATCAATCATAGATTTTGATTTGTGTGTGAATGATTTGAGCTATAATGGAAGTCGGAATGAAGAAAGGAAACATTAGGTAGTGCACAATCGTGTAGAAGCACGAACGTGACAGAGAGAAACCTCTGGGGACTTGCACGATCGTGAAGAGAGGAAACCTTAGGGGAGTTACATGATCAAGCGTAAGCACAATCGTGCCAGAAAGGAGAAATTAGGTAGTGCATGATTGTGCATAAGCACGATTGTGACAGAAGGGAAAGGTCAGGCAGTGCATAATTGTGAACAAGCCCGATTGTGACAAATAGGAATCAACAGGCAGTGCAAGATTGTGACAGTGAAGGTGTTATGCTTTTTGACAGTTTTCGACACCCTTCACTCTTTAGACCATAACTTCTTCTCTAGACCTCCGATTGACTTGAAATTTGAACCACAAGTTCCTAACAGATTGTCTCTCCTCTCTACTAAATTTCATGGTCATCTGGATTCATTAGGAAAGGATTGATAAATGATTGATTGACGAGTTTAGGATGAAAATGATGAAGTGTACTGGAATATGTTAAATGGAGTGTTTTCACTGAACAAACATCTGTATTTTACCCATATCTTGATCTGTAGATATCCAAATGGAATGATTTTAAGTTTAGATTAAACTAATGGCATATCGATATAAATTTCATGAAGGAATTGAATTTTAATTCAGTGTCTAAGAGTTTCAAAACTTGGCTTAAAGTTGAGTGCAGTGTGTTGTCACGGTGTGATTACAGTCTAAAATATTTTATGTATAACTTGCAAAATACTGAATCAAATTGTGTGAAATTTGTGTCCTTAAAAACTTAAGACATATGGGAACTTTTGGAAGAATGTGTTGCCTAAATAATTTAGTTGCCTTGTTATAATGGCCATGCAAAATTGACCTGAAAATCAACTTTGAGAAAAGTTGGAATGATCAATTGAGGATGTTATAACATAGTGAATGAATTGTTGATATCAAAGTACCAAAGGCATGAGTATAATGGGAATGAATATGTTCATATGATAGTAGTTATGATTGAAAAGAGTTGAGTAGTTTGTGTTAAGTAAAGGTGAAAGAGAATTGGATATTATGAGAGCATATAATGCTAGAAAAGAAATGACGAATAATTGAATTATGACATTAGGATAAATTTGTTTTATTGAGGTGTAAACCGAAGTTCAAATTAGACTTGTATGAGTTTTGAAGTATGAATGATCCTGTGGCGGGAATAAAGGAAATATACCTGGGATTGTCATTGAGCATGCATTGTACATAATTCATATATACATATGTGCATAAATGAGTACTTATAAAATTGTGCAAAGTTGTGATATGTGTAAATGTATGTTGCATGATATAGAGGAGCAATTACAGCGTCAACATCCAGGCGTTATCGATACTTCGAGGCAACAACTATCTGGATCAAACTGTCAGTAACCTAGATGGTCTCACTCGATTAGTTGTTTGTTTTAAATTCGATATTGAATTATTATATGAATGTGATTGTGTTGAATCCAGACATTGAATGTATGAGATGTTTGATGCATAAATTATATATATTGGAAGTGCTTCTTGTATGTAAATTTGATAGAAATAAGTGTACTCAACATAACTGTTGAACGCCAGACTTAAGTCTGATGACATGTGAAAGTGAATGTGTAAAGTGAAATAAAGTGATTGATTGATCTTATGTGACTTAATGCATTTCATTACATGAATGCATGAATAGATAATGGCAGTTGTGACTTGAGTAGCACCGAAAAAAGGAGCTTAAAGATCATAATGTGATTAAGAGCCAAAGGCTCACTACGTATAATGAGCCCTGTATCCCCAACAGATAAGGGATAGTTATCAATGAGCTCGGTATCCAAAATAGATACAGGACAGTTATAGGCACTTGGTCACGACAACGTAATAATCAGAAATGAGTCTCATGAGCATTGCATATACATTTAATAAGTATGTTTCGAATGATTTAAATTGATTGTTGAATTGTGTTGAACGAGAAATGTGGAAATTGTGATGCTATATGATGATACTTATTATCATATGAACTATGTGATTGCATGGATTGTGTGTTATGTGATATGAGTGAATCATCGAGGATGGTTAACTCACTGAGTTCGCAAAGCTCACCAAAATTGCAATGTTGACATTTCAAGTTTGAGAGAGAATACTGGTGATAGGGAAACTCTAGAAGAAGCATAGTTCTTGTACTTTTGGATAGAAGAAATGGCTCAAAGGTCGGTTAGCTGAGATTGAAGGACTTAGGTAAAATTTTTGTATAATTCCTCATGTATGTAACATATTATGTATACAGAGTTGTAAACTCTGATTAGTTTTGTTATTGTATATATATGAATGTTATTGTAAAGCCACAATGTATATTTAGTTTTTATGAAATGAAATAAGAAATTTTGGGTTTTTAAATATTGTGATATTTACGCTTAGAATGATGATGCCATGGTTAAGCTAGTGACGTGACTACTCTAGCTTGTCATCTTTGCAGGGTAATTACTCGGATATCCTTTAGGATGTTGGGTATGTGTCCTGTGAGAGTGGGGTGCTACAATTTCTTGGTATCAGAGCTTGGTTGGCATCTACAGGGACATATAGGAATATTAGACATGAAATATTGTGAGAAATGCGGATAGTAATTGAAGTTATTGCCTATTATAGGTCATCCACTATAGGTGATCAAGTGGGACAATCAGCTAACCTAGACTTAGTAAGAGCCAGTAGAGAGTCCTCAGTATCTCGACCTGAAAGAATGCCTCCCAGAATTCCCGAGAGAAGGGAAAGGAGGTATGATAAACTACGAAAGCAGGGGGCTGTGGACTTCTACAGAAGTACAGACCCTGTAGAGGCTAAAAGATGGCTAGAGAGAATGGAGAGGATCTTCAATCAGATGGACAATGAGAAGTTCGACTACACAGTTTCCTTACTACAAGGCCTAGCATACCAATGGTGGAAAACTATTTTAGGCAGTACCACCAGGCCTTGTAACTTAAAGTGGGAAGACTTTTTAAAGGTCTTCAGGGAGAACTACATGCCCAAGATCTACCTGGACAGAAAGATGAAGGAATTTTTGGATCTAAAGCAAGGCAATGTATCTGTGGCTGAATATGAGATAAAGTTTAATCAACTGATGGGGTATGCTACTGCTTTGATTTCTACTAAGGAAGACAAGTGTAGGAGATTTGAAGATGGGTTGAACTTGGAGATTAGGACAAGGTTAGCAATCACCAACTTGAGTAGTTTCATTGAGTCGAGAGCTGCCTCGATCAGAATTGACCAACTATTAAGAGAGGGATAGGTAGAGTATAGGCAAGGGTCTAGAATGAAGAGGCCTAGTGAATATTAGGGTAATTCTGACAGAAGGTTTAGTAAAAGCCAGTACAGAGGGTTTAGACAAAAGGGTAGCTTTATACAGTCTGGCAGTGGAAGAGGTGTAGTAGCGAGTCAATTATCCAATTATGAGCATTGTAGGAAGAAACACAGTGGTAAGTGCTGGAAACTGTCTAGAGCTTGCCTTAGATGCATCTCTTTTGATCATCAGATCAGAGATTCTTCCATTGTTTATGGAACATAGTCTGGAAGGAGAGGAGGAGTGGTAACTAAGATAACTGTGCAGCAGAGTCGAGCTAGTGGGCCTAGATAGAGAGGCCATAGACGAGGCAGAATGAGCTCTGGGAGTTCTACTGTCAGGAGTGAGGTGTGGAGCAACCAACCGCAGTCTCAGGCCCGAGTGTATGCAATGACCAGATAGGAGGCTTAGGATTCTCCAAATTTCGTTGCAGGTGTGTTGCTTATTTTTGCTTATGAAGCTTTTGCATTGCTAGATCCTAGATCTACACATTCTTTTATCACACCGCATCTGACATATAGGTTGTATTATGATAGAGAACTATTGAAACATGGTGAGTACATCGATAGGTAGTACTACAGTAATGGGAGAAGTCTGCAAGAGGTGCTTGATTAGAATTGATTAGGAAGAATTGTAGGCAGATTTAATTGTACTATAGTTAAAGGAGATAGATATTATCCTAGGCATGGATTGGCTCACTGCTCATAGGGCTATTATGAACTGCTATACTAAGGAGGTGATGTTAGAATCTCGTAATTAGCCAAGAGCAGTTTTTTGAGGTATTAGACTGATCTCATTCGTGAGTGCTTTGAGGTTGATGCAAAGGGGATGTGAGGTTTATTTGGCCACGTCAACGATATTTGAACTGAGCAAAATGTGCAGGCCATTCCTGTTGTTAGGGAATTCCTGGATGTGTTTCTCGCTGAGTTATTTGGCTTATCTCCAGATTAGGAAACAGAGTTCACAATCGATCTAGTTCCAAGTGCTGCTCCTATATCTATTCCTCTATGTAGAATGGCACTTGTGGGACTAAAGGAATTGAAGATTTAGTTGCAAGAGTTGTTGGAAAAGGGTTTCATTAGACGTAGTGTATCACCATTGGGAGCTCCAGTATTATTTGTGAAGATAGTAGAGGCTGATGTACTGAAAAGTGCGTTCAGGAGTAGGTATGGGCACTTTAAGTTTTTAGTAATGCCGTTTGGGTTAACTAATGACCCAACTGCATTTATGGCTTTGATGAATAAGGTATTTCAACCTACCTAGATTATTTTGTAATTGTGTTTATCGATGACATCTTAGTGTACTCAAAGAGCAGAGAAGGGCATGTTGAGCATTTGAGAGTAATCCTACAGATTATGAGGGAGAAACAACTATATTTCAAATTCAATAAATGTGAGTTTTGAATGGATCAAGTAGTATTTCTGGGACACATAGTAACTTGATAAGGCATACAAGTGGATCCGAAGAAGATAGAAGCAGTAATGAAGTGGGAGGCTCCGAAGAATGTAATAGAAATCCAGAGTTTCCTAGGATTAGACAGATATTACCAGAGGTTTGTCAAGGGGTTCTCATTAATCTCAGCCCCTCTGACTAAACTTCTAAGGAAGAATGTAGTTTTCAGATAGAATGATGATTGTCAGAAAAACTTTGAGGAAGTGAAGCATCGGTTGACAACAACACTAGTGTTAACTATTCTATCGGGAATTGGATGATATGTAGTATACATTGATTCTTTGCATCAAGGATTGGGATGTGTTTTGATGCAATATGATAAGGTGATAGCCTATGCATCGGCACAATTAAGGTCTCACGAGATAAATTATCCAGTACATGATTTAGAGCTTCCTGTAGTGGTTTTTGCTCTAAAGATATGGAGACATTATCTTTATGGAGAGACATTCCAGATATATACCGATCACAAGAGCTTGCGGTATCTGTTATTAAATATGAGATAGAGGAGATGGATAGGGTTGTTGAAAGACTATGGCTGTACGATTAAGTATCATTTAGGAAAAGCTAATGTGTTGACAAATGCTTTGAGTAGAAAGTTGAATAGCAATGTAGCTCAGATTCAGTTATCAAGGTTATCGAGCTTAATTCAATTGAGAACTCTAAATATAGAGTTGAATATAGAGCAGAATGAGGCATTAATTGCTACATTGAAGCTGAGATCGATGTTGCATGAAAGAATCCGAAAAGTTTAGAGTAAAGATCCTAAAATGTGAAGCTTATTAAGAGGTTGAAAATGAAACCAAATTCTGAGTTTGAACTGAGAGATGAGACACTGTGGCTGAAGCAAAGGCTGTGTGTGCCTAATGTGAATGAATTAAGAAAGGAAATTCTAGAGGAAGCTCATGTAGCTGCTTATGCTATGTATCTTGGTACCACCAAGATGTATAATATGCTAAAACAACATGAAGAAGCAAGTAACAGAGTATGTTTCCAAGTGTTTAACTTGCCAACAAATTAAGGCTTAGCATCAGGCTCCACCAAGATGTATAATAAACTGAAGCAACATTTCTAATTGTTGGCCCCGGATTTTTTTTCTTGATGAATAAGGATGATTTAAATTTAATATAAGGTTTGATAGATTAATTTGGGAGTTATTAACATGTCAATGTTAGGAGGATTTATTGCTTGGATTGATGAAACAAAAGTATGTCAAAAAACTTTTAGTCAAATATAAAATGAAGACTGTTAAACCAATGTCAACTCTTATGCATCCCTCAATCATCTTATCTAAGGATGAAGTTGGTAAGAAGATTGATCAAAATCTTTTAAGAGGAATTGTTGGTTCCTTGCTTTACCTAACTGCAGGAAGACCTGATATATTGTTTAGTGTTTGTTTTTTCAAGCAGATCCTAGAGAATCTCATTATATTGCTGTCAAAAGAATATTGAGATACCTGGCAGGTACTACTGATCTTTGCTTAATGTATGAGAAAGGTAAAGATTTCAGGTTAATTGGCTACTATGATGTTGATTATACTGGAGATAGGATTGATAAAAAGTGTACAAGTGGAGGCTGTCACTTTCTTAGTCATAATCTAATTTCTTAGTCAAGCAAGAGGCAAACTTCAATTGCTCTATCTACTGCAGAGGCTGAATATATGTCAGCTGCAAGTTGTTGTTCACAGTTGTTATGGATTAAGTATCAGTTAGAGGATTACTCTATCTAAGAAGATCAGATTCCAATCTTTTGTGACAACACAACTGCTATTAATCTCTCAAAGAATCAAAAACAACACTCAAGGGCAAAGCATATTGAAGTTAGCATCATTTTATAAGAGACTATGTTCAGAAAGGGATCTTCAATCTACAATTTGTTAAGACGAATCAACAATGGGCAGATATCTTCACCAATCCCTTAAGTGAAGACAAATTCAAGGAAATCAGATGGAATCTGAATATGGTAATGTTAAATGACCATTTGTTTGAGACTCCATGATCCAGACGATTCGTTCTGAAGAAGCTGAAAAGTCGTAAGTTTTCAGGTTATATAGTTACGGTAAATTTTCACTTGGTAGTTTCAATTTCATGATTACCGGAGGATCAGTTAAAAATGTTACAAATGATAACTTTTCAAGAGTGTATATAAAAAGGAAATCATCCCAGAATCTGCAACACTTTACACTCTAGAATTTTCTTGAAAAACTTATAAACTGACTTGTTCAGAATGCTCTAAACAAAGATGATCAAAATCTCTGTTCTAAACTTCAAATCCATTTCATTTCATTTCATATCTTTCTTTTATTGTTATACTAACCTCGCTTCATTAAGTGAAATACATCTCTGTGTTTAGTGTTTATCCTTTACAGATTAAAAATGCCGACATCTCTTGTCTATGGTAGACTCGTCAATTTTACATCTTTGAAGAATAATCGGATGAATATCGAACCTGAGATTGAAGCAGTTGGCTGGAAGAACTTCTTCAACATTCGGGAGACGGTGTATTTGAATGAAGTATATGAGTTCTGGAAGAATGCAAAGGTGGTAGACAACACCTTGGGATCAATGGTAGATGGGTTGTCGGTAATAATCACATAAGATTCTGTTGTGAAGGCTATTGGGTGTCCAAATGAAGGAGCAGAACTATTCAACAATACAGATTGGATTGCTCAAAGTCATCTAGACAAAGCCAATATCAATCGACAACTATATGGATCTAGTAACCCAGGAGTCAAGAAGTCTTCAACCCTCATTTTGAAGGCTAGGGTTCTTTATTCAATTCTTCTACATTGTATCTTACTAAGAGCAGGATCAAAGTATTTGGTGAAAATGAATAGTGAACATTGTCTATTTCATCTACTCACTCACCAACCGGTAAACCTTTCGTTCTTAATTTTGAAGTACATGATAAAGGCTAGGGAGGATTATCATGTGAAGAGTAGTTCTTTACCTTACGGTATGCTGTTAACAAGATTCTTTAAGGAATTTGGAATCCTAGTTGATAGAGGAAACAGAGTAAGTTGAATGTTAAGAGTGTTATCAATGCCTCTAATATTCACAAAATGGGGATCAAGATTGAAGCCGAAGTAGATGTAGATTTTACACCGAAAGCACAATTTAAGGGGGAGTTTTCAGTAAGACGAAGTAAGAAAGAAAATGTTCCTTCAAAAACACAAGCAAAACCTAGATCGTCTAGAAGAATATCAGTAGAGAAAAGGGTTGAACAATCGTCTGATGTGTAGGTACAAGCCAAGAGGTTTCCAGAAAGGAAGGAAAGCAAGGTTCAACAAGTGTCTTTAAAGAGGAAGGCTGAGACGCTTTAATCAGAAAGACCCGAGAAGTCAAGAAGGTCACCAAGGTTAATGACCTTACGATAATAAGAACAGAAGAAGCAGAAAGTTCTGATTCTTGATGGAGAATCTGAAAGTAGAAAGGAGCAAAGGCAACAACAGTAGCCTACTAAATCAATTGTCTCTATCCCTTAGATTCAATCAGTGCAATTATCTGGAGAGACAGAGAAAAAAAGGAAGTTAGTATTTGAGAAGAGGAAGCCTCAACAACAACTCTCTTCTAAATCAGTAGAAGAACAAAAGAAGATGAAACTTGTTCAGAAGAAAGTTTCATTGTCTGATGTTCCACAAAAGACACAGACTGTTCAATAACAGCTAATACCTTACAATCGTCCTCAATCGATAAAGAAAGAAGAATTGAAGATGAAGGTCATAGAAGAATCAATACCTGATCGTATTTGAAGTTCAATTATCATAAGAGAACTTCCTAAACAAACAATTAAGGTTCAAGTTGAATTTATAATAGTAGATGATCAGACGATACATCTTCCAAGTCTTGAAGAACGAAGACTATATAGTATTCTGTGAGATGAAAAGACAGAACCATATCCATTGAAGCTTACTAAAGATCCTTATACAATCTATCCAATAACAAGTAGAACGATAATCAAGATTGTATAAGATGTACATCCTAGACGCTTAACACTTGTGATAACCAAAGAAAAAGGAAAGAAGAAGAAGTTTCCTGAAGGACACGATGGTGATCTCACACAAGAAGAGATTCAAGTGGCAGTGAAGAACATAGACGACGTATGTTATGCAACTCAACCTGTAGGTGTCTATATATCACAACACATATCAAGGGAATCAGGAAGTAACTTTGGAGCATCTACCAAAGATGAAAGTTTTAAGGTAGTTGGCACAATATCAAAAGGAAGGTACAAAAGTATCACTATAACATCCTGTTACTCACATTAAGGCTAAAATAGTAAATATGAGAGATTATTGAGAGATTAAAAAACACAGTTTATGCTCATGCATTACATGATATGCACATACACGTGAATATTGAATTTTCTGCACATGAAAATAATTTTACATGCATTCATGGATAATTCCGAGTATAATTGTTTATAAATGTGAGTATATTGAGAATTTTGGATTATATATTTTGAAAATTGATTTGGAGAGTGTATATTTCGATTTAGAATTTTTGGTGAATTTTAGAAAAATTCCTAAATTTTTGGACTAGGAAAAATGCCAAGTGGGAAAACAATTATTAAATGGTAGTAGAAATTACTGTCCAATGGCAATGGAAATTTTTATGAAAGACTTTAGGATTTATTAAAAAGTTCCATTGAAAATTTGGAAGACAATTGGAGTAGAAATTGAAATTGATTGGACTAGCTAAATGAAAGAATCTAGTCTAATGCTTTAGGAATTGGACATGTGGCAAGTGACTAATATCACTTGCGAAACAATGCCTTAAGTCCACTAACCCTTAAATTTTTAAAGACCACCCCTTCTTTGGTTTTGTCTCACGATGCTTTCATATGAGAAGACTAAGTAAGTGTTGATTTGTGTTCTTTTCCTCATTTTCGTAGCTTCTCTCCTTCTTCTTCTTCTTCTTCGTTGGTTTTCTTCTTCTTCATGTCATTTTCTTGCCAATCTCCACCCACACTAAACCTAGCTCTCTCATCTCTTACTTGCTCCTCTTTCACCTTGCTCTCTCTTCCATTCTCACTAAAAACCCAAACCTTCCAACCCTGAAGATGATGATGATCGTGGGTTGTTGGTGAAGCTAGGGATTTTTGGTATTCTTGAAGATTTTGGAGCTAAATCAATAAAGTAGGGCTTTAATCAATGTGGGTTTTGTTAAAATGAAGCATTTATGATGATAGTTGGAGGTTAATTTAATGAAATGGTGGTTTGTGTATGTATGTGTCGTGAATGATAAAGAGCATGTAAATTTCTTGCTTTTATTGATGATTAATGATTTATAGAGGTGTTTTAGAGGTTGAATGATCATGACAAGGAGTTTTGTATATGTTAGAATGTTGGTGAAGAAATGAATACATGTATATGTATATATTGATGTTTTGTTTCATATAAATGCTAAATAATGGGTTAGGAGTTGTTTTATAGATCATTGATATTGTATATGATGAGTAAGAAACTATGAGTTATGCTACACATGTTTTTAAGATGAATTGGTTGTGAAAAGGATGTCTTAATGAGAATTGGAAGTTGATGAATAGGTACATGAACATGTCTTATTTTTGGGTTAATGATCAAATTAGATCATGCTTTATTGGTGAATGATATTAAGATGAAATGGAGTTGAGAATGAGGAGTAAATAAAATAGGAAAGGGTGATCTTTGTACAAGTATGTTAGGTGTAAAATCTGGAAAGTTTGAAAATGATGGACCTGGAAAATGTTCACTGAGTATGTTTCACTATTTTAGCCATAACTTTTCTCTAGTTATCCAAATGCGATTATTCTTATTTTGGATTAAACTAAAGACATATGGCTACATTTTTTATGTAGACATCAAATTTAAATTATGTCTTTAAGAGTCTCAAAATTTGTCATGAAGTTGAGAACTGGGTGCAGTACATTGGTGGATGAATGTATATGTTTTGTTCTGTTTTGAGTGTATAAGAATGTGTTATATTTTGAGTGTTTATGATCAAGTAGGGAGTGTGAATAGTGTATGGATGATGTTGAGTTGAAATTAGGTATATTTGAAGAAGTTATCCATTTGAGATGATGAATCAGATGAGTTCAGAGTTGAGATTTGAGAGTTAATGTAATCTAATTGGTGTATGAATTGTTATGAAGTGATATTGCATTAGAATAGGTGAACTTCGGAAGATTATGAGTGAAAGGGGTGTTAGAATGGAATTAGGATCCATTGGAGGGGTCTTGGAGAGTGAAAATTTTCATTAAACCCGAAGGTTACTGTAGCGCCCCCTCATCGTAGGGTACACAACGGGAAACCCGAAGGTCGCTCCGACGAGTATCCCACGATAAAGGTGCACCACCAGAACA
>JANZLH020000100.1:190695-211146 GCA_026770325.2 Erythroxylum fimbriatum
CAAATTGAATAGAATAATATTTAATATAATAAATTTTATTTAAAAATTAATAATAATATTTTTATATAATTAATAATAAATTGTATATAATTAATAATAAAATAATAATAATTTTATTAATGAAAAATATAAAAAAAATTATTGTTCAAGTCACAACTATGACTTTAATTGTTGTGACTTGAACAAGTTACAACCTTGACATATTTTTTGTAAATCAAAGGTTTTTGCTTTCTTAAAATCATAGCATTCGATTGTTTTTGTATTTTCGATTCTAAGTTGTGTGAGAATGTTATATAAGGATATAATAGTTATTTATTATACATTACATTTTATTTTATCCATCTATCTTTCAAACAATATTTCATTACATTACATTATTAACTCTTTCTTCACTCCCAAACAACTTTTCACTAAATTAGATTTCATTTTATTATAAACAATTCAATTCTGTTTTATTTCATTAATTAACAACGGGCCTTAATAAGTTTGGTATAGTCGTTCATTTGCATTTGAGTAGAATAGTGTTCCATATTGTGCTTAGATTACTCTGTCCCCTGTGGATGTTGAAAGCTTTTAACACATGGGTCATTTTCCATTATCTATATGCTTCTTGGATAGATACTTCAAATGGGATTAATGGACGTCCGCCATGTAAAATTCATGCCATTTGGTGCCTGTCATTTCTTGTAAATTGAGTTAAAGACATATGAGAAATGATAGCACTTAGCATGTAACAACCTGAACTCTCATAATCCAAAATAATCTCGCTTTTTTGTGCATATAATAAGGGACACAAATTATACAATGCCATCTTTACATTTTTCTTCAATATCAAGCAAAAACAGTCACTGCTGATAGGTTCTTTTTGGGTTATGAGCACTGACATGGTAAACAGTTGTCTCAATTATTCCACACGTTACCAATCAGTAGTCTCACCTTTGTTCACTTTACTATCTTGCTTTTAAAGGGAACATGTTTTCCTTGAACATTAACGGATGTCTGTAGAGCCTTCATTATCAATTTGTTTGCAAAGTAAATAAACGTAAAGTTGGATAACAAGTTGGTGAATCGGCTTTCAGCCACTCTTTCTAGATAGTTCAGACATTCCATCACCTATAAAAATGCAAGTGACTAATATAATCACTATCAATTTCCTACCTTAAATTGCTGCTTGATTAATGCAACATCATAAGCTTTATATTAAGATAGTAGTTTGAGAAAATCAAGGAAAATTTTGATCTTGCGTGCAATAAAATAAATACAATACTTTTTTGTTTGATGCTAAGTTGTTATTTTTGTGCTAATTTTATATATAAATCTCTTTAATGTGTTGAAATTTTTATTTAAAATTAATGAACTTGTTTCTTAATTATTCTCATATGACTTTCAATATATAGGAGATAAACTTGAATCAACAAGATGTAAGGAAACAAAGACAATGCCAATCCCCACTTGACAGAAAAGTTTTTGACTAAGCGTGGGCACATGCGAAGGAAAAATTTATCTGCGGAATCTGATTTGAATACAGATTCGATACACTTAAGATTTTTATTATTTAAGGAATCAAGTTGTTAGGAAAAATTTATCTGCAAAATATGATTTGAATACATATTTGATACACTTAGGGTTTTTTATTATTTAGGGAATCAAGTTGTTATCTTTTAGGTGGGAATCGACTATGTGATTATGTGAGGAGTGTATTTGATAAAGATAATGATAAGAGGGAAGAGAGGACACCAAAAGTTACATCTTTTTTATGTTTTCTGCTATTTTTTTCTGGTTTGGCGAGGATTTTTGTATTTTTCTAAAAAAAGACCAAATATGAAGACTATGTGTTTTGCTATTCTTCTGTTAGGTTTTACCTCTGTTATGAGTAGCTAAATCCTTCTTCTTGGTTGAAGGGAACCACGTTATCATCTAGTATGTGTGAGATTTCTAAATAAATTTTATTTTATTGATGAATATTATGTGGCTTCTGAATTACCTTTCATGATTGAATTGATTAATCTCTAGGGTACGTAACTAGGTATTGATTAATTTAATTTACAACTAGATTAGTAGTATTTGACGCTCAATTTTGCTAATCCAAAGTGGCAATTAGGATTACCATCTTTACGTTAGAGATTAGAAATTCTAAGAAGATACTTATCTTGACTAATACATGTTATACGTGTGTTGTCTTGCTCATTGGTTTTCTTAGTTCTTAAAGTTATTAATCAATCAAACTTAAGATCGTATCTAAGTTGTTGACTAATAAGAGTGTTTTTAATCATTTAATCCTAAGAAAAAACATCACCCAATTAGTGTTTGTTAATAGACTTAATTTTATATCGATGATCTATATCAGTTTGATAACGTAGGTAACTCGAAACTAAGGTTTGTTATTCATTTTCTAGATATGAATATTTTCGTTTATTTCAAATATTTTTCATTTTTAATTTCTTTAAATCACATTAATTCAACCCCTCCCAATTTGTTTTAGTTTTCAACTCGTATAATATTTACCAATAAATTCCTCGTGGAAGTTGGTTTCTTTTTATATGTGGTTGCAGGCAACAACATTATCATTTGACTTGTTGAAAGTCAATTTACTTAAAAAAATTTTGAAAGGCGTTTTTTTAAAGGCAATTTACTTAAAATTTATAATATAATTTATGCGTGAATATAATAAAACATGAATCATAAATTCGTACCTTATTTTATAATTGAGTCTTTTCTTGTCATTTCTCTTGAACTATTTTATGGAATTTATTCATTACAATTATCATAATCGCACGTGTGTCTGACTTTTAATGTTATATGTATAGACATATTGAGAAAACTATACAAGTGGTGTATAGATGATAAATGAAAAGTGACAGCTCCTTTAGAGCCTAAGTTTATCTACAATAGAGTTTTAACCTTTTAGTAATTTAATTAAAATAAAATTCTAATTTTAATTATACTTTAAATAGAATAATTTAAATTCTAATTAAATATCAATTGAGCCTAAATAAGATCCAATATATCATATTGATCCTTATTTATTAAATATTTCATATATAATTCTACAATTTCTCAAATTTTATAATCAAGTTTAACATAATTAAATTACATTTTTCTCTCTTCAACTATTTTTTATATGTGACTCATTAGCTTCCTAATATATTAACAGTTAATATAAATTATAATTCTAAATCACATTTAAGATTAAGTAAATTAAACTCCTTTATTTATCTTTAATTATATAATTAAATAATTTATATCCATAAATTGAGATTGACGTCCAGCACTAGTCATGACCAAGAAAAGGGACAACTTGCATACACAAGGTAGTATCAAAAACTAGGTAATAAATGGTGTAGTGAAAGAAGCTCTTATTTCTCTCTAAGTTGTATAGTTTGCATGGTAATTCTTAAAATCTCTTTTTGAGCTTTGGCTCATCCTCCCCTCCTTTTTCAATAAGGTGCACTAGTTGGTCAGGCTGGTATCTCCTCTTCTCCTCTTTTGCTTTTTTGTTTTGCATTTTTGATCCTTTGTCAATCTTTGTTAGTCTATGTTGCTTCTCCTTTAGCTCGGTTTCTCCTTTCATCTGTTTAAGGTCGATTCTCTTAGTTCCCTTACACTTACCTTGTCTCAAGGTTATTGTTGTTTTAAGTAACGAATTTTCAACTTCCCCCTTTACTGTTTCTCCAACTTCCTTTTTAAGTAACACATCTGCCATTCCCATCCAAACTCCCTCACTTCAGGACCCGATTGTTTTCCCTCCTCTTCATCTTAATAATGCTCTCCAACCTTGCTTTTTCTATTCACCCTCTACCTGAGCAAACCAAACCTCACACCAAGAGGACTTGGAGTCAAGTGCTTAATGAGTCACTTGGAGCCTTCACCCTTCAATAAATTCCCCTGGATTTTAGAGATTGTCAACTTGTAGTTGCCCTACTATTACAACTGCTTCAAGAAGGGACTATAAAATGGAACTCTTCCTTGTTTAGTTTCTTTTTAGAGAAAAGGCTAGCCTATCCTCCGTTAAAGTCATGGGCGAGTAAAAACTAGAGTGCTTATGGAATAATCAAAGTTGTTATTCCTAATGACAATCATTTCATTTTCAAATTCAATTCATAAGTAAAAGCATAAAGAGTGTTAAATAATGGGTAATGACAGTTTAACAATAAATTGATTTTCTTCCAAAAGTGGCATTTATAGGGGTAGTTAAGTTTCCCTAGACATGAGGAACAAGAGAATTTGTCTTAGAGCAATCTTCATAACATACCTCTTGAGGACTAGACCTTAGAGGGCTTGAGTTATATTGTAAGCTTAATTAATAGGCCAATTGGAATGGATGAGGCGATAGTCACCCCCAAAAGGATTTCCCATGCTAGAATATGCATCATGGTATAAATAGATTGGTATCAACCCAAAAACAATCCCAATCTTGTATGATGAGAATGATAAATTATACAAAGACTCAATATAATTCTCATACCAATAGAGACCCTAAACTTCCTATTAAGGTTTGCAGTCTGATTGCAGATTATATATCTTATGGAAAAGAAAACAAGACACAAGATCCTATTTAATTTGCGTTTTTAGCATTCTTGTATTTAATGATGTTTTTTTAATTTCTTGAGACTCCTTGCTAAGCTTTAGCTCGATCAAATTTGGGCGACTTAAAATCCAATCAAATTCGATTAAATATTTTTAAACAATTAAAAAAAGACATTATTTTTATTTAAAATTTTGGACAAAATTTTTAAAAATAAATTCAAACCTGAGACAAGCCTTACCGTTCCTACATGTTACTCCGTGCAACTTTGAACTCAACTTTGCTCTAGACAGTGCAAATAGCTACTTAGAGGACTCCAGCACCATAAGTTGATTCAGAATTCCAGAGCAATTGTTATTTTAATTCTTCTATATATCACATCCCCTCTTATTATATATACACATTGATGATGTTACATGTCCCTTTGCCTTCTAAAAGTACGTAGTCGTTTTCTGGTCAATTTAATTAATCAAACGAAGCAATTTTGGCTTCTCTATTAGGTGATGGTGTAGGCCTGAAGAGTGATGTAGAGGGCACATGGGTGTAAACCGTGATTGATACTGTGAGAAAATGAAGAGACATAGGCTCCTTGCTTTCAACAAAGTCACCAAAAACAGGAGAGTATAAGTGACCATATTTAAGCATATCACATGCACTGTGGGTTCCAGCGGCTCTAGTTGCCAGATTTGGCACTTAAAGGCAATGGAAATGAGAGGCATTAGGCAACTTGATCTTTGTCTAGACATGGTGTTTTCTTTTTTTTTTTTTTGGCTTCTAGACATGGTGTTAATTTCGGTCGCATTAATTGACTTGATAACGCATTATGGGCAGTTCGTCATAACCAAATATCAAACATCTTTCATGTGGGGTGGATTCCATTAATGTCTAATCGTGAGAATTCAGCATGTTGGGTGATTTGAAGCGTATAGAATGAGAGTGCAAATTTTGTGCAGGAAAACAGCAGCCACATGGTCTAGTGATTGGCATGTTATGGTGGGTCTGGCATTCAGGGAACCCATTAGTAGCCCAACGGGCTTGTGTTGTTTATCCTTCTGGACCCCTTTTAAATGGTCTGATGTATTTGTTTTCATTCTGCTCTTTCATTTACAAGCTCTCGTGGGTGTTGTTTTAAAGGATTTTCGTTTTTCTATTAGTGTATCCGTTAGCTCTCCGTATACAAATAAATGCACTCAACGACCTAATTTCGCTTAGTTTGCCAACCGGTGGAGAGTTACAAGACAAGGGCGGAGAGATTGGCAAAAACCATAATAATAAAATACAAGTGTGAGCTACCGCCGAGTCGGCGACAATGGATCCATGTCAAGTAGTGGAGGTGGGACCTCCACTCAAGTTTTGGGCTAATAGGACGGCTGAGGTCGAGAAGGGAACTCCTGATGATGAGTCTTGAGGTGAATACAAATACACCTACCTCACATGAAGTGTATTCCTTTTCTTTTCTATCTGGCCTTCCAATCTAATTTCAACCCATGTGTGTAAATTTATTATATCACTGTAACTTGAAGAACTATGGAGTCAAATGGGTAATCATGTTGCGTGAACTCGATTGAAGATATGTGGGGGAGTATTTATTATGCACTTATTTCATGATTACCACATTAATTATTCATTTAATTGCCGTCGGTTCTCATTTCAATTTCAACTGAAGTTTTAAAATTGAAAGGGTAAGAGTAAGAGTAACGTTAGTATTATTAACTAGCAATCCATTATGTGCCTTTAACGCTCCTGAACAAAAGATAACAGTTAAAGGGAAACTAATAATACCATATGCCAAAATGATAGCAAGAGTAGCAAAATAACCTTAAAGCTTAAAGAAGGAGAATAAATAGCGATACTGGAGCGGCAAATATGAAATCACCCCACAAGGGCAGCTTTCATGTTCATGGTTTAGGACTGCCACATATCCATCTCATATCATGCAAAATGGATTACAATTATAGTGGACGCAACAAGTGTGCAATGTAAATGTCTTTTTGTGGTACGCAGGGTAAAATAGTATAGAATCCGCCATGGTCTGGTCCTCTTCTGAAATGGATTGCATTTTTGGATTGTATGAACCGACGATGATGGCGTAGGCCATCGTTCTGTCAGGGTTGCTGCAGCCAAATTTCGCAGCTTCCATCCTCTCCAGCTCATCTCATTTACCAATTTCGTACGCTTCGAAATTAAGATCACCTTTTTATATGAGGTCACAATAATATGTTATACAATTTGATAAATAGACCTCACAATCATACAAAATGAAACATAAATAAAATGTTCAAGTGACTCAAAATTAAAATTAATTGAACTAGAAGTTAGTTAAAATTATCATAAAACAATTACAAAGACATTCGATTCCAGGTAATCCACGGCCAGATTATACATGAAGATCGTAGGGCTAGGAAATTATTATGACTGGAACCCTCAGAAAACAATAATCATTCATCAAGACACTGATGTGTGACATACTGCGAACATAGACGGCAGCCTCAAGGTCTCAATCAAGACACTCAAAGCGATATTCCTAGTAGGCCGAAGCCTAGGTTACTGTTTTAACTTGTACCCTCGGTTCTAATTCTCATCCCAGTCAGACTAGGGTTGAAGCCAGGGAGACATCTCTTGCCTTATAGATTAGTCCAGTATGCATAGACGTCTCCGTCCAATCTTCAACCATGGCACAAAAAACACACACACACACAATATTCAATAGTTTGTATACCCAAAATAAAATAACATAAAATAGGGAAAAGAAATCAATGTCACTTACAGCTCAAGAGTGATGTCATACGATAAAAGGAGAGATCTTATCCATCACTAGTGTGAGTGAGAGTGTGAGTGTGAGTGTGAACTTCTGGGTCACCACTACGACGTGTTATTTTTTTGTCCCAAGATTTAGAACACATACATCAATTTCTAAGAGATAACAACGAGCTCACAACATTATCCGTTCTCGTGACTAAACTTAAGTCACGTGAGACTTCAATCGTCATCGAGAACAAATACAAAAGAAAAAGAAAGAATCTGTTCTATTTCTATCCATTCAATTCCGCGTTTACTCCACCGCCAGCCCACGACGAAAACGAAAAGGCCAATAGAGGGTTTGGTCATCTGCTACGCGGCTTACACAGACTGCCTCAGTGCGCTCGGCCCACCGACATGTAAAACGCGGCAGGGTGGACCCCACTTGTTTAGAATAATTATTTTCGTGAAGTTGTTGACTCTCGCCCATTGCAGCGTGGAACGTGCGCTTTTTCTTTGGAGTTCACCGCGAGTGGGTCGATTGAAATCCCATGTTCCTTAAATTTTTAAGTAGCATGTATATTTTTGCACATAAGGAGTTTTTAGATACGGATTGTTCAGTTGGTGATTGATCACTAACTTCTCTTGTTTAGCATTAAGTTTCCATCAATCTCCAGATTCTCGAGTAGCTATAACTCCTATATTGCTACTGGAAACAAGGCGTCTGTAATTAATCCGATCAAAAAGCTTTGCTTAAAAAACCAAAGGATTATCAACAGGAAAATTTTCTCATTTCTCCTCTTGCACGACTCAAACTCAAAACTTCCGTAAAGGAGAGTTAAGTGAAAAGTTAAATCATCTACGCCACTCCTACTTGTTATTGGCTCGATAGGATGAGGAGCAGAGGAACATTATCATTAAAGAAGGCAAAGTTGGATTGCTAAAGAACAGGAACATTGTAGACCAGATTCTAGTGACTGTAAATCATTCAGTCTCTCCATTTTCCTTCTTATTCTACACCCATATTTACATAATTTCAATCTTAAATCGTTAAAGAATTCTCATCTATCTTAATAAAATACAATACTTAGCATTAACATCCTTGAAAAAAGAAAATGATTTTTCTAATCATGAATTCTTCATTGCAATTACTAAATTTGAACTTCATGAATCTGCAAAAAGTTAGATACTTTGTTTAACTAAATTGACAATTCTGTATAATCTTAAGTCGTAGTCTCTCTTCGGCATTTGGAATCTTATCTTATCATCTTTAATTTGTTCAACACCAGCAGTCTTACTTCTAATACGTTTAACTCACCCACCTTCCTCGTCCCATTCTTTAAATTAATCCTCCTATTTTTGGTTTAGTTAATGTATGTATAACTACTTCCCATTCCCATTCAAGATAAAACCCCTACCAGTACCAAGCTACGGAAGAAGTCATTAGTTATTATGACTTTCTTCAACAAGCCCGAGGCATGGCTCAAGTTGATTACGGGCATTAACTGCAAGTGTGAAGCTATAAGAAGCGTCCAATGGAAAACGTTAATCAAAAGTATGAGGATGGTGGTGGGTGATTTCCGGCAACAAGCACAACCTTTTCCTTGTTTATAATAAATGTGTGTGATTGGAGGGTCTTTTGTCGTTTTCCCTCCCTCGGATCTACAACATCTCCATTGTAAATTCCATTTCTTATAATTCTAGTCAATATTAATCAAGATGCCACCTTTTTTCCACTGCAACACTTAGTATATAAGCATGAACATAATATAAACAAGATTCAAGATGGTGGTGGAAATTGACTTCGAGTGAATATATTAATTTATCAACTTCCTCTGACGCATGTTAGAATAATGAAAGAGAGTTTAATTGTATAATTACAGTGAGTTGCAGGCAAGAGCTGGTTGAATGGATCTGTTTATGTTGACTAAAGACTAGAGAGTAGAGAGTGAATCCCCTACATTTTATTACTCCTCCCATATTTCAAAGAAAATACTATATAAAAGGGACTGTATTCAGTGTTCACGAGAGCTCTACCTTGATTGGATCCATACAAAATCCCTTCTCTCTCTCTCTCTCTCTCGCTAAGCGTAATCAGGGAAATTTTGAGGTACGAGGGAGACCAAAAAACAGCCATTGAAGCTTGAGGAAGACGCTTTGAACAATAAACTGTTGTTTGCTGGGGCCTTATAATCAGACATTCATCAAAGTTTATTTATTTTTTTGTGGGTTTTTATCGAGTTTAATTCTTTGCTCTGATTTCTCATCAAAGGTAATGTCTTGCTCTTTGCTATTTCATTTTTGGACTACTTCACTTCTCACTTCGTGTGCTTCACTTGGATTTCAAAGACGATTCTGGTTTATACTAAATTAAACTGAATTTTACTGCAAGTGAGCTCTTTTCCAGTGAAGACATCTGACGTGTCCTAAATGTGTCTGCATTTCTGGCCGTTTTACGTTTTCTGAATCGGAATTTCCTTTCTTTTGCCCTCTTTCTGAGTTCAATTTGCAATTTGGCATTTGTAGAAGTATGTTAGTTTATGAACTTATTTGTGTTTTTGGATCTAGTATCATTGCTCGTGTATTGATCTTCAACCAAGGTTCCATTTTTGTCTTTCTTAGTAATAGTAGCTCGTTTAAGTTCCTTTTGGGAGCAAAATACTGTCGGTTTTGACACAATTTTTATGCTTCAACTTTGTCTCTTATCTGGGATATGATTTATGACTAAGGAGCATCTGGGTGTCTCCTGTTTTCCGAAGTTTAAGGTTTAATTTCTTTCACGAAAATTTGTTTGTTTGTCTTGTTTTAACACTGTTTGATCGACTATATGGAGTTTGTTTTCTGAGACATGAATTTACAGCTGTTATTCATTCAGGTAAGAAAATGTCAAGGCCGCTGCATCGAGGCATATCAGGGTTGCGGATCTCTGGGAACAGTCGTGATTTATGGGAATCGCAAAAGAAATACAAACCGGAAAAAGAAGATTTGGAAAGGACTCGTTCTTCTGGTCATAGTTATATTGCCTTCAAATTGCCTTTTAGTCTACTATTTTCTGATAATACAACACCTTCCAAGTATAGTGTTAATGAAAACGGCTTTGCGTACGACACATTCAACACAGGGACTGCAAGAAGTCGACGCAAATTGGCGTGGCTACTTCTGAGGTTTAGTTTGGTTCTGATTATAATTCTGGCTTTAACTGGGTCTTTTTGGTGGACTATGTCGATATCAAGCATTTCAAGAGGTCAAACAGTACATACCTATAGACGACTCCAAGAACAACTTGTTTCTGACCTTTGGGATATTGGCGAGTTGTCTCTTGGTTCCTCAAGGTTAAAAGAGATGGAATTCTGCTCGGAGGAGTCTGAAAATTATGTTCCATGTTTCAATGTTTCAGAGAATCTTGCTTTAGGCAGTCCTGATATTAGTGAAAGTGATCGTCACTGTGACCAAGGATCGACACAAAGTTGTCTTGTGCTACCACCAGTAAATTATAAGATTCCTCTTAGATGGCCTACCGGAAGAGATGTCATCTGGGTTTCAAATGTTAAAATTACTGCACAGGAGGTGCTTTCCTCTGGTAGTTTGACCAAGAGGTGACAAACTGTTAAATCCCCTTCGGAAACTTTATGGAGGTTTCAGTACTATTTTCAACTCATATTTCCCTCTTTCTAATGTCAGGATGATGATGCTGGATGAAGAGCAAATTTCTTTTCGTTCAGCCTCGCTAATGTTTGATGGTGTTGAAGATTACTCACTTCAAATTGCTGAAATGATTGGCCTACGGAATGAATCCAGTTTCATACAAGCTGGGGTGAGTTCCAACCATTATACAGAGACATCCAACGTATACATGTACTATGTTCCTTTTTCCGGTTGAAAGTGAAACGTAAAGGATTTCATTTATTTGGATTTTCCAAATCTGCCTACCTCAGTGTTAAGCAAAAGGGAAGAGAGAACACTAGTATTCCTTCTTCCTAGTCATGTCCTTTGAAGTGCTGGCATAGGAATCCTATTTCATTCATTTGCTGCGATCTTGTGAATGTATTTGTAAATGGTTTTTCTATTCCTGAACTTAATGACGGTATATTAGCTTACATGGACTTATGTGCGTATATTTGTTCTGCTTTATTCTGTTATGCCCTCTGTAATATTGAGCAAGCCCTAGATTTTGAATCAACCAAGTCACTTGTCTGACTTGCTTGTTCCATTTGAAATAATTCTTGATAATTACTGCTTTATTTACTAATTTATGCAGGTGAGAACCATTTTGGATATAGGATGTGGCTATGGCAGCTTTGGCGCACATCTGTTTTCAAAACAGATTTTAACTATGTGCATTGCAAATTATGAAGCTTCAGGGAGCCAAGTTCAGCTTACTCTTGAAAGAGGGCTTCCTGCAATGGTTGGTTCTTTTACTTCCAAGCAGCTACCTTATCCTTCTCTATCCTTTGATATGTTGCATTGTTCACGATGCGGCATTGATTGGGACCAAAAAGGTACCAGTTCTTGATTATTGATCACATATCAAAGTTAAAGGTTGACAGAGATAGAAGCTAGTAGTCTGTTATGTGAATATTCTCTAGATTTCCACACATCCTTTTGATGCTTTTATTTGTTTGCTCTTTTCTTGTTTTTATTTTTGTCAAATAATTGATCATTTATTGATGTGATACAGATGGCGTTTACTTGATTGAAGTTGATAGAGTTTTAAAGCCGGGTGGATACTTTGTCTGGACTTCACCAATTACTAATGCTCGTAACAAAGAGAACCAGAAAAAATGGAACTTTTTTCGAGATTTTGCTGAAAGTCTTTGTTGGGAGATGTTATCTCAACAAGATGAAACTGTAGTATGGAAAAAGACTAGTAAAAGGAATTGCTATAGCTCAAGGTGGCTGGAAAAAGAACTTATATTCATGATGTTGTGATTTATGGTTTTACTTAATGTATCATACCTATTCTAGATACCTGTTCCTATATGAGGTGTTTCTTAGCAAAAACTGTTTTGTCTATAGGAAGTCTGGTTCAGGCCCCTCACGCTGCAGCAGAGGCCATGATATTGAATGTCCTTATTATCGACCACTAGAAGCATGTATAGCTGGAACACACAGTCGCCGCTGGATTCCAGTTGAAGAGAGGAGAACCTGGCCTTCTAGGTCACACTTGAACAATAATGAGATTGCTATTTATGGTAATGTACTTTCTGTACATTGTTTCTCAACTCCATTTTGATAGAAAATTTTATTTACTTTGAAGCTGTGGATACTTTAATTTCTCAGGCTTGCATCCAGAAGAGGTCATGGAGGATGCTGACAACTGGAAAGCAGCTGCCACTAACTATTGGTCTCTTCTTTCTCCATTGATATTCTCAGACCATCCAAAGAGACCTGGCGAAGAGGATCCTTCTCCACCTTTTAACATGCTAAGAAATGTGCTAGACATGAATGCTCATCTTGGTGGTTTTAACTCTGCACTGCTGGAAGCTGGCAAGTCTGTTTGGGTTATGAATGTGGTCCCAACAAATGGACCTAATCATCTCCCTTTGATACTTGATAGGGGCTTTGTTGGCGTGTTGCATGATTGGTACGTTTTAAATCCCCTCTCATTCTTTCTATTTTGCTTCTGTTGGTTATGTTACTGTTTAGGTATATATTTCAGCGTTTAGAATTGAAAAGTGGATCAATTGGAAACAATTAACAGTTGATTGTTCTGGTGACTAGAAAGTATGCTAGGCTATAATTTTCAGATTGTCCTATATTATTGTGTGGCTAATATAACATCTGGTTCTAAGATTTGGACCCTTTCTTTTTGCTTTAATTGTCAGAAAGTGAGTTGATCATTGGAAAGTATATTTCCATCAACTAATAAGGCTGTTAGATATAGTCCAGATGAGGAACTTGGCTTGCCTTTCACAGGTCTGATTTTGATGCTAGGATGACTGTCAATAGACATATGCTGCAGAGCATATTGTCAAACATGAAAGTTCCACTCAGGGGAACTTTCTTGGGGTCGGGATTATGCAAAATAGGATTCATTATTGAATCATTTCTTGATACACATATTGATGTGAATCCACGTGTAATTGTACTCATATCACATAGGTGTTGCGTTAACCAGTTTATTCCTTAATTATACGATTATCTTTTTTGCTTTCTTATTGATCAGAAGAATACTTGGATTTTCAGGTGCGAAGCATTCCCAACATATCCAAGAACTTATGATTTGGTGCATATGCAAGGATTACTATCCCTTGAAACTGGTCAGCAACGTAGATGCACTTCACTGGATATATTCATCGAGATTGATCGGTTACTTCGACCGGAGGTACCTGAGTCAAAAGTCTTTTTTAACATTCTTAATGTCTCTTATGCTTCTCGTTGCTAATGTTGGAGACGTTTTGAGTTCTGATCCATATATAACCATGTAAGCATATTTAAATGCCATTAACTGTCTGCTATAATGCCTAGCCGAGTTGCATTAGTATCTGAACTTCTACAATATCTATCTTGCATTCATGATGCTACTGGTGGGTGGATATTAATGATTCTTTTGAGTGCTTAAATATCCTGCAGATCAAGGCCTACGAAAGGTTACATAAATTCTATGAGAGCCTTATTAAGTAGGGTTACATTTGAGAAAACATTGCTGTCAGAATGGTGCTGGGCCTTGTTTAAATGGTGTTTTTGCATTAAAAAGGTCTACTTCCGTGATTAAAATTCATTGAAATTAAAACTAAATAGTATTAAATTTGACCAGTTTCTTTTGATTTTGTCATTAAGTTCACCTTCTAACCAGCCCTCTTCAATCATCTAGTATAATTAAGTTTTTCATTGGTCTTCCGATCCCCATGTTCCTTTTTCCATGTTCGCCAAATCATTTATTTTGATGCAGGCCAGGTGTGCGTGCACATAATCTACTAATGTGATGAAGCTGAGAAGAAGGTGTTTGTGCGTTGTAAATCATTATCTGTAGTCATCTTACCATTAGGTTTTGACAATTAGCTGAAGCCTATCAAAATTGTCTACGACAGTCAACCCGAAAGGATAAGGACATTTACATTTTCACTTATGTAAATGAAACCGGAATCAACTTTGATTTCTTTCTATTGGCATTACAGTTTAGCTTAGAAGAAGTTGAAAGTGAACTTAACAAATCTGATGAAAATTTTTTGTAGCATCTTTTTTCCTGCATTGAAACCATCTTTATATATGTCTGAACATGGAGCGGTAAGATGCTTGTACTTTGTGTTTACTGACGATATTGGTGTTCGGTGCAGGGGTGGGTGATAATTCGTGACACAGTACCACTTATTGAATCGGCAAGGACTCTAACAACACGTTTTAAGTGGGAAGCTCGAGTTATAGACATTGATAGCAACAGTGACGAAAGACTTCTTATCTGTCAAAAACCTTTCCTCAAGAAACAGGCAAGCTGATTGCAAATTTTTTCGAAGTAGTAGCCCAAGAAGTTGGATCATGTTTATTCATATTCATTTTGTTCAAGTTAATGAATGTTTATAAGGCTCAGCCATAGCATTAAAGATTGTGAACAGAAAGAAGAAATCAGAGAACAGACAACAAGGAACACAGTGTATCCTGGTGGAACCAACCACCGAGACTTCCAAAGCCGTAAGGCTTACAGAGGTTCATGTAATTACTCAAGTCGAGGCAGGGAGAATGCAAGAATATAGAATTAAATTTGTTCAGAGTTTTTAATTTCATTTTACTGTCGAGTTCTAATTGTACAATCATAAGTAATATTGTGAAGCTGATTACAGAATAAGCAGGTTCCTGTTTCATTAATTACATCGAATTGTTACTACTAACTGATCTACTGAAATTCAACGGTTTATTACTGTAGTTGCAACTATAATGAAAATACTAGTAAAAATTCTTCGACTTCACATCATAAGCTAGTTCTATTTGATCAAACGGTTGCCCCATTGACTTTCCAGTAGCTTGCATTGATGTACCCGTTTCTGTCATGCTCATAGCGTCCTGCCACTAAACTAAGGAAACAATCGGTTTCCGATAATACCGAATACCAATTCTTTATTGCTTCTCTTTCTTATTTATTGCTTGATTTCATGCATCTTTTAACATGCCCATGCCCATGCAAGAGGACATAGAGATGGCACTCACGTTGATAAAGCCTGAATTCTACAAGAAACCTATCAACACACATCCAAATTAGTCTCGAGGGATGCTCTGGTCTAGCACCGCAACTTCTCACACTTATTATTGTTAAGGTAAATGTATCAAGCTTACATCAGAATTCCAAGAAATCCGACAGTCACACACACACATCCAAGAAAGAACGAAGGTCCTGAGGAATACCACAAATGTGCGAGAGCTTCAAGGCTGTGGTGAAAACCGTTGAGAGCAAAACCATTGCCAAGAACTGAACATACTCCTGAAAGAAGAATCTTTCAACGGAATGAAGAAGAACGTAAAGATGGCGTCTTCTTTAGGTAATTGGTTTGGTTTTTTGACCTGTTCCAGCTTCTATATGCACCACTGGCACTGTTTCTACTGACGCTGGAGGATGAGACACTGCTGCTGACTCTCCTTATCGCCTTTCTGCGACAGTTATATGTGGTCCCGAGGGCAGCTTTCGTAACACTGTCTGCGATGACCTCCCTTACTTTCTGTGATTTTATGGGCTGCTTGTTCAAGTACACAAGCTTTGGAAGAAGACTGGAGACTGCCTTGTGAAGCTGATCATCACCAATGTTGGTCTGAACGGGATTGCCCAACAAATTTAGAGCTTGCATAGTGTGGTAGTTGGCAACAAGCTGAGCCAAAGCTTTGGGAGTTGTAATCTTGTTAAAGCTCAAGTCCAGGACTGTGAGCTTCAGAAGCCTATGCAGTCCTTCAACATTACTAATCTTATTGCCACCAAGAAAAAGTTCCTTGATTGTTGTGCAGTTTGACAGTCCTGACATTACAAACACCCAAGAAAATTCAAACCACATAACTGAGAAGTCTAAAGTGTCAATGCTCAGGAAAAGGAAAAATGTAAGATATAAAGAGGAATTGATAAATATTCAGTTTATTAGGAATGACACCTTGTCCTAATTGAGCTATGCGATTATATCTGAGATCAAGCACTCGCAATCGAGTTAGTTCTCTCAGTCCTTCGATAGTGCTGATCTTATTTCTTGACAAGTTTAACACATGAAGGCCCTTTGGCAATGATCCTGAGGTTATGCAAACTGAAACCGAGGAAGAAACAAACATGCAGCTCCTTTAATACCGACAAGTATCTAGCATCCAAAACAAAAGAGATCCGTATCTTTGCCACATGGTATTTATATTTTTACAAAAACATACCTATTGAATTATTAGACAGGTTAACAGATCGAAGACTAGAGAAGTGTGACATGATGGGTATGGCTTTTAATCCAGTTGAAGAAATATGAGCCGAAGTTGTGGAAGTATTCAGGGACTGGATCACACTGCTAGCAATTAGAATCTCCTCAGACAAGCTATTATCTGGACATCGAGTAATTGCGGACATGCTTCTCGTTAGCGATTTGTCATTCTCAGGAGATGGTGGGAAGGCAGTGCCATCGTCGCTACCCTCATCGTCATCATCGTCGGGTGGTGGCATTTGAGTCTCAAGATCTTTAACCCACTCATCAACTCTTGAGAAGGAAGAAGATTTCGTTCGGAAAGCAACCCACTGGTTATGGCGCAAAAAACCAGAAAATGAATCCCCGAAGCCGCTCCAACTTTCTTCTATACCTCCATTGCCATATTGGTCCTTGTTCAAGGATTCTCCAGTAAATGACCCCATAGATTGTGTTCTGTTTAAAAACACAGTACGGTTCGGCTCAACTGTATCCGAATGGTATCCACCTTGCCGGTTAAAAGAAGTACTTACAGCTTGCTGTTGTTTTTTTGTAGTCAATTGTTTATGCAGATTTCTGTGGCTCCGAAGCAACAATCTCCACTGCAGCTTTCTACTCCTCGAAGGTAGGACTTGGCTTGAAGAATGCTTCCTTAATATCACTTTGTCAGCGCTGTAATGGCTTCTTAGAGATGCAGGGCTACCTAGCATTCTCCACTTTTCTGATTGATCATGTGATTCCCCAGAGAAGAGCAATTTCGAAGGAGGTAACATCTCTGCCGATACCTTCAGCACCTCATTTAATTCCAGATTAGAGCAGGAACGTTTGAGCTTTGGCGAATCACTGAACTGAGTTTTACAAAACCCAGGATCACTAACATGTCCATTTTGGACCACGTCAATGACACCCTTCTCCTCATCATTTTCAGCTTTTTTTGTATTATGCTCGGTGAGCTCAGTGGCAAAAGCATTAGAGGAGCCCATCCTCGTCCTTTCAGTACTAAGTTCAAATCTACTTGAATTATCCATGAAAGATTGCAGATCCAAATCTGATAAATCCCTCTTCATCAAGACATTCTCTTCATGCTCATCTTCCCCTTCATATGCTACTTCAGGAGCTTCGTCTGTCCCCAGAGTCTTACAGCTCATCTCCCTGACACTTGCAAACTTGTTCTGCATATCATTAGGTGCTGACACAGTAAAAGTTGCTTTTTTCAACTCAGTCTTTAAATGTTTAACTGGGTAGTCAGGCCCAACTATCGGGCATTTCAGAGGCTTGTTGAGGCCAACTTTATTCAACAAATCCTTGTCAACCTAAAGTTCACACGACAGAGAAGTTAAGAATAAGCAGATCACACAGGTCAACAAACTTCAAATTATAATACATATGTTTCCGAGTCAGAGTTGATCCTCACCATCTTTTCATTCCTTTTGCCAGGCAGCCAAAAACAGCAGCTGAACCTCGCCATCTTGAAAAGTAGTCTTATTCAAAGTCCTCCGAATAAGCACTCTTTAATCTTATTACTCTTTGCCAATCTTCTATCTTTGCAAATTCAAATCTGTGCTACCAATGGTCACATCTCTCAAGAATGCTAATTAAAATGGTAGGGGGAACAATTATTGGGAAGAGAACAATGGTTACATACAAGATGATTGAACCAAGTTAGCCGTAATCAATGGGAAGGCACCAAACCAAAGACTGAGTCCAATAGTATGAAGATGATGATGCCTGAATACCGGAAAATGCAGGGCTGGTGCCTGTTCCGGTACTACCACAAATGACGACAATGTCGGATTGTCGGCCAGAGTTGTATGAACAGCAGCTCCTCTCTGGAAGCCTCCAGGAAACTATTCTCCAAAAACTCTCCTGTTTCCATATTCAACCATATGTAAGAGCATTGCGGGTCCTAATCTAAACAATTACAAACAATTGACAGGTTTGTTGAAACTTGAAAGTCCACCTAACAACGAAATCTTCAGAACCCCATTACAGAACAAAAGCAGGAACAATAATGAGTTTCTCGAATCAAAAGGAAGTGCTAACATCCCCATCAATCTACAGGGAAAATGATTAAAAACAAAAAATTCGCATAAATACCAATGCAGCATGAAGATAAACAGACAAGCTTTCCATACACAGTTTTCGAAAGAACCAAACTTCGCCAACACATTTCGACGAAAAGATGAATCTTTTAACAACATATTACAAGTTCTTCAACAAAATCGGTAAAGCCCATAAAAGAAACCGTAGTTACAAGAAAACAAGACAGCATAAACCTCCACCTTCTTTTACAATAACAACGTACACACCTTGTCTTTGTAGCAAGGATATAGTTGGAGACAGAACGGAGCAATAACAGAGTTCTGACAAGAGAAGATTAATGGTGGGAAATGATGGGAAATCAGATACAACATGTAAGAGAGCAGACGGTAGAAATAGACAAATGTGAGAGTTGTGATTGGCATATCAGACATTACATGCATTTACACGCTTCAGTCTGTGATTGCTTATGGGGAAACAATATTGTAAGTAAAATTACCAGCCCACTTTTTAATATTATTCTATATTGTGCTATGGAATCTTTTATCTTTATAAACCTGTACCAAGATGAATATTGAATACAACAATTTCGTTAATGGGATGTGCGAGCAGAGATTAGTCTAGATGTGGATGACTTAAAAGTGTCTTTCTAAAGTTAGGACCTCTCGTTGAACACATCATGCCAAAAACCAATTAAAAAAAAGGAATGTAAGTCCGATAAGAAATACGAATATAAAAAGAAATAAAGATTCATTGGAATGTAAGTCCAATAACGAATAAGAGTTGTATCAACGAAATATAACTTACAATTGATCATTGTTGTATTCGATAGTCATCATGCATATGTAGAAATATTTATATTAAATAATATAAGAATTTTTAGTTGCAATATTAATTCATTTTATAATGGATAAAGGTTATTAATAATTAATTATATATTTATTAATTTTATATGATAGTAAATATTTTATTAGATTTTTTATTTAATAATACTAATAAGTAAAGTTAAACAATTTGTTATATTTTATTGTAATTTGTACTTTAGAAAATATATAAATTAAATGATTGATTTTTGTTATTAATCAACAAATAATGATTAAATTTTTATTACATTAGTAGCTATACTTAATGACAATGTTGATTAACCATTTTTTATTAGTCAACTAAACTTAGTGTTGGTATTGATTAAATTTCCATTTCTTATCAGTGTCTTATATTTAAAATAAATAAATAAGTACGTCAGACTTTATATGAGTATTGATTAATTTTTCTTATCATATCAACTAGTTAGACTCAATGTAAGGATTGAATAATTACGATTAATTATAAAAAGAATCTCAATTTTTACTTAATTTCATAGTACTCTATTTAATTTTTAGCAAAAATAGTCCGATATTATATTTTCCCTTAATTTGAATGACGTGACAAGCTACATTAAATTAATATTTTTGCTATATGACTGCTACATAGTGTATTTTTGTCATGTATGAATTAATTATTTAATAAATTAAAAATATCAAACACTCTAAAATTGTTACGAAGTAAAACATGCGAAGAAGTGTATAATTATTTTAGTTTTTTATATTTTAATTTATTAAATCATAAATTTTATATGTAATATATATACAATATGTGACAGTCACGTGACAAAAATACTAATATGGTGTAGGGATGTTCAAAAAAACCCGCGAACCTGTGAACCGGACCTGAACCGCATGAACCGAGCCTGTAAACAAGGTTAACCGAACCTGAGTTTAGGTTAGGTTCGAACCGAACCTGAAAAATCAGGTTCAT
>JANZLH020000100.1:303731-320689 GCA_026770325.2 Erythroxylum fimbriatum
TGGGAACGATATCCGCTTACCGCTACTACATTAATTTGTTTTAACGGAAGTGATTTCTTTTATATTTGGTTGTAGGCGACAGCATCACCAGAGACTATGGTATAACTTGAGATTCAGCTTGCAGGATACTATAGAAAGATTTGTTTATGAATAAACCATTGGAGTTTGGTTTCCACATAATTTTATCTTTATTGCAGTTGTTATTGGTCATCGGAAAGTATTGACAAATCTAATTAAACCCTCGAAAGTTTCTAGTCCATCTGCCTTTAGAAATGAATGATGAGACTCTGGCAATAAGGAGAATTCTACTTTTATAGTGAGCTAATTCAGGTCTGTGTATTAATAGACTGAAATCAGTCCAATTATTATACCACAACCATATGTTGTCACCTTTTCCTAATTGATGGAAGATCCAAAGGTAGATGAGCTCTCTATTTTTCAGCATTTGTGTGAAAATCTAAGAACAACCCCTGATCATTGGCGACTGCCAAAAGTTATGAGTGTCTAGATATGTTTCATGAATACACTTAATCCAAATAACATTTCTGTCATCTTACAGTCTCCAAATTTTCTTACAAAGTAGTACTTTTTGCATGGTTTGTTAGAGATAATTCCCAAACCTCCATATTTTTTTGGAATTGTAATCTTTTTCTGCTTCACTTTTGCCTTCTTAGCATTTTCCATTGCGCTAAAGTAAAGATTTTATTGTTCTATCCAACTCTTTAATCACATTTTTAAGAAGTGTCAAACGGTTGATCCAATGTATATGCAAGTTACTAAGAACAGAGATTATTAGGGTAACTTAAGTCGTTATAGAAAGAAATTTATTTTGTCAAGCCAATATTCTAGATCTATATTTCTCCAGAAGAGAAATTTAGTATGCAAATTTGAGTTTAGCAAAGAGATTGGAACTCCCATGTATTTAAATGTGGTTATACGTAACTCCACTCCTAGTGATCCTACAAGTTCATAAGAAAAGCTACTCTTATGAGTGTTAATCCGCAGTCCAGACTAATTAGAGAATCTACTCAAAATGTCTTGAAGTATATAGACAAAGAACTTGTTAACCCTAGACAGTAATATAGACAAAGAACTCATCACCATTATGCTGAATCAGTTTCTCAAGCAATCTGGACAATCCTTCCATAACCAAAATGAAGATATAAGGGGACAGAGGGTCACCTTGCCTGGTCCCTTGTGCACAGTTTAGTGGCTTGGTTGGAATACCATTTACAATGATGCTAATTGATGAAGTCTGAAGGCACATCATAATCCACTTCTTGAATTGTAAAGGGAATTCCAAAGCATCAAGACAGACATAGATGAATGCCCAACTGATAGTAGTAAAAGCATTATAGAAGTATATTTTCCATATGCATCTTTTTATGTTTTTCTAGATTGGTCGTCTTGTAGGAGTTCTTGCACGAAAATAATGTTATCCCCAATGGATCTGCCCTCTATGAATGCACCTTGGGTTTGGTTGACAATCTCTTGCAAAGCCTTTTCTATTCTGTTAGTAAGAAGGTTGGCAATTACCTTATAAATGGTATTGCAACAGAAAATGGGTCAATAATTAACCAGAGAAGAGGGGTTTGACTTCTTTGACATAAGATAGATGTAGGTGTGGTTGATCTCTCTCAACATCTTGAAAGAGGCCAAAGTTTCCTGAACAACTTATATAGACAACTCGATAGTAATATCCTAGGTTTGTTGAAAAAAGTGTGCGGTGAAACCATCTGGACTTGGAGCCTTTGAAGGGTTCAAAGTGAGTAGGATTTTTTTATTTCATTATCAGAAACATGAGCAATTAAGAAGTCCTTAGAGGCATGAATTAAAGTGCAATCAAAAAATCTCTTCATATTCGAAGGAGGACTGAACTAGTTTAAAGTTCCCAGTAGTTGTTGAAAGAAATATCTAGTGATGTTTAATAGAGCAGGTTGGTTTGAGTGAGCGACTCCATTTGCATCCCTGAGTTCCATAATTTTATTGCTATTTCTCCTTGTTAGAAGAGAAGCATGGAAAAAAATTTTGTTCTGATCCCCATCTTTCAACCATTCCACTCTAGCCTTTTGTTAGAGAATAGACTAATGCAAGGAAAAGGCCTGCTAATATTCTTTGATTAACAGAAGTTCAGTTGCTCTCATCTGAGGATTATAAGGATGGAGATAACAGTCATCTTGATCTGATGTGAGCCTAGTTTTGTAGTCTTTGATCTGTCTGATATTAATAAAGGAAAAGCTTTTGAGAGCTACTTCACTCGTCTCAGTTTATGCATCAATTGGAAAGATTTGTATCCCTCAATATGTAAATTCCAATAATGCCTTACTATATCTAGGAAACCAGTTTGTTTAGTAAGTACATTAAAGAACCGGAAAGTAGCTCCCCAATAATCAGAAGTGGACAGATTTTGAATAAGAAAGTAGAATGATCAGGTAATAGGTTTTCTACAAAGTGAGCAAATGATTGGGGATAAGCAGATAACCAAGATGGGCATACCATAACTCTATCCAACTTTCTTAGAATAAAATACTATCCCTGTTGCTTGTTTGCCTAGGTAATGAATCTCCTATTAAATCTCAAGTTTGTCAGTTGGACTTTTTACAAAAAAGTTTCAAGTTCCCTATTTATTGGTGACTTTTTCCCTCAGCCACCTTCGGATTCAAGATTGTTTTTAATACAATTAAAATCTTCTACCATAAGCCATGTATCTGTGATTGTAGCTTCTAATTGTAGTAAATTGTTCCACAAAAAACGCCTTTGGAATTGGAAATTGGGGGCATAGATGAGAGATACTGCAAACCTGGTGTTGGTTTCATGAAGAAGGAAAGATAGTTGAAGATGTTGGTCACTTTCCCCTTGCACTAGCACTGAAATTTTATTGGTGTGATAGAAGCATAGTATTCTATCGTTGTAGTGTGAAGACAAATTGGTAATAACAGATCAATCACCACCCAAAAGTTTTGAGACCCCCGGAAGTTAGGGAGATCTTATTTTAGTTTCTAAAAGCCCTACTATATGAGGCTTTCTTTCCAAAATTAAATCCTTAAGGTCATTAAACCCTTTGACATTTCAAACTAACAATATCAGTCTATTTTAAATTTTGCCTTTCTTTCTTGCTGGCCTTCTTTTGGAATCGCTTGTTAAAGATGAGGCATTGTCATTGGTTCCCTCCGGATCATCTTATCTGTAATTTGAATCTGCTGATACCATCTGATCTACAGTGTGGTCTATCTTTTTAATGATGCTAGCTACCCCTAGGTTGTTGTTGATTATTATACCAACTTGAAGTTGAAAGGTAGAACTTTCAGGCTCACCATCTATCTGTGTCTTAAGGTTGTCTACATCTTCCTTACTAAGAGTCTCCTATTTATCATTCACTACTCCACTGTCTGCTGCCAACAAACCTCCTGCATGTCAATGTCTCCTTAATGTTCCTCATTAGCCAATCCATCCTTAACATCTACTCCTGCTGTATTATGCTCCAAACCCAGAAGCTCATCCCGCCAACCAGTTTTGAAAACTTTGTCAATAAGCACCCACTTCTTGCTTGAATTATTCGGCTTCCAAAGATAAGTCATGGCTATCTCAACTTGGACCAACTTACCTGCTTCACCCAGTTTTATCACAAAAAGACTCTTAGGTAGTGCTGCATTTATGTTAATTTCCACACCTATTTTTACTTAAAAAATTTGTTCCATGTTGGATGTTTGAACATCCATACACAATGTTCTGCCCAAAGAGCTGGCTAAAAACTCAAACCTTCCACCGTCCATAACTCAGGAGGTAGATTATGAAACTGAACCCATATTGGGAATGTTTCAATACTACTTTTGTTAAAATCTTCATCTACTGTAGAAACATCAGTTGGCCCTAATGTGCCATGGTCCCAATTCTATAATATCACTAATGTTACTATATACTGAGAACTTAAAAAGTATAGTTCCATCATCCATTAATAGTGTTTTCTCCAACCCCATTTTGCCCCATCTAGCAATATCCCATGCATTGATGATTACGAATGCAGGGCACTTACTCCAGAATAAACCTACCAACGCTGAGGACCAACTTTCTTAATCATGTGAGTGGATTTCCTCCTAAATGGGAATCTATTGACCATAGCTCCTATTGAAAAATTAGGGTAGGATCTAATTTCGTTCAAAGCAGAATCATTACGATTTTTTCGTATTGATTCCCTGAAGATTAAGATTACTTAAATTCTATACAATGATTAACATATAAACTATTTTCTTGTTGAATCCCTCAAACTATTTCTTAAATCAATTTATCTCAACTACTGTAAGCGCACAAGTGTTAAATCTCTAATGGTATCTGGTTCAGTCTGAATCTGCTGGGGCTGGACGCCATTGTTTAGATCCATGAATCTGAATAACTTTGGCTAGAGAATACTTGAAAAACAAATAAAGGCACGTCGGGGGTTCACTCCCGGAAGGCCCCTCCGATACTCCATTCAGTCTTTTTGTGAGGGTTTTGGTGGCTAGGAATTAAGAGAGTACGAGAGTTATGAGGTCGTACCTTTTTCATGGTGAGATAATGAATTTATATAGTAAATACCCGTAGGGATTAGGTCAACGTTGAAGAATGGGCCGATCGACACATGTGCCTTTCTAAGTTTGGACTTGGGCCTAGCACGACCGACCTAACCATATTTTTGGTGAACCACACCAATGTCCAAAAAATATTTAAACAAATTTGTTAGAAACATAAAAAATTAATATATAAATAACATTACAAGAAAAGAAGGAGAAGCAAAATTGTACATTTACCATGTCTATTGTTGCGGTAAATCAATACACCAACTATCTTACTGTATACATGTTTAAAATGCAATGAGTTGCAAAATTTAAGAGAAATTTATGTCCTTTGTTTTTAAGTTTTTCTAAGGCGCCATGAAGTGGAACAAAAAACATGAGAGATCAAAGATTTGAACAAAAGTGTAGTGTTGATAATATTCATATGTGATTGCCCTATATTAGAAAAAGAGGAGAATGAAGATTAACATATAAGTCTAATGGGCTACTCCACCTATTGCTAATTAATTTTAGAATGAAACCTCACTTAGATTTGTGTGTGGTCTAACTTTCCTTCTCGTGTGGGCCCGTAGACCCATTGTAAATTTCACATATATTCATTTATCAACTATATTAAGAAATTATACAACTCTTGTGTAATATTTGTTGCAGTGTAGGAATGGAAGCGAACTTGGTGTAGGGCACCTGGGAATTAAGCATGAGAAACATCAACTATTATCCGTCCACTTCTTAAGGAGGTTGCCCAACCATCCTAGATCTAGTATTCTTTTTTATCTATGATTTTGTTTCATACTAGAAAGATGTCAATGTTTTCCCAACAAGCATGTCCTTGTGGTTGTCGCTGTCGCAAGAGTTGGAGATCAATTGTAGTCATTAAAGGCAGCTAGCCAGCTGAATTTTGGAATCTAACCGCCCTCTTCATTAACACTTATTCTAATGTAATGTTCATTAACACACAAATATTAAGAACTCGGTTTGACTTCATTTAAAAGTTCCTATTAGTCCTTAGAGAGAACCGGATTGGAACTTCTATACTACACAAAATGTCAAAAAGTAGCAACAGTTCTAACGAATGACATTGAGATGAAATGCTTATATAAGATGGCTGCCATTCCATCGGTAGATAAAGTCTACACCCCTTGGGATGCTGAAGGAGGAGAAATATAATAAAGAATAGTAGATTATAAAGAGATACTAAGTGCAAGATGTAAATTACATGAAGCTGTAAATACTAAATAATCTTATATTATATGCTTTTAGTAATAATTAATATAATAGACGTGCACAGGTGGTACAGCCAGCGTTAAAGAGAAGAGAGCACCTCGTGTCGGGTGGCTCCACCGTATTCTTTCGCCATATTCGATACGGTAAACCACCTTCCCTTATCTGTTTTCCTTCATCTCTTTTATACCACACTATTTCCCATTTCAAGCCCAAATCAACTTTTCCCTTCTTCTTTTTACCCATTTTCCATAACTCTGCTCAGAAGAAGATGGTGATTTTATTTCCTTTATCAACCCACCTGATTACTCGGTAGCTAGTCTTTGTCTGGTCTCGTATTTTGCTTAGTGTTTTGTTGGAGATGGGGAGGTGGGCTAGATATGGGCGGATCCAGATGTGGTTACTATTTACGGTGATTTGTGGAAGACTGTCGTACTCCTCCGCCTCCCCAGCCCACCCGACGTGTCGTCTACAGTCCCTTTCGGATTCGCTCTTTGGCTTTCTAGATCCAAACTTTTGTTCCCCTTATGCTGATTCCGATTCTTTTCGTGTCGTCGCTGTTACAGAAGTCAGTAAAGTGTTTTGCTTTTCTTCTCTCTTCTTTCTCAAGATTCTGTTTTAAGTTTGTATAAATTGCAAGCTTTGAGATTTGGTGTTTTCAAGATTATTGACGCTAATTGACAACTATCTAGTGGTAAATGGTACTCAGTGTTTTCGTTTTGGCTTGAATCAATTGTGGTCTTTTTGCCTGGTACGAATGAGGGCAATTGGTCCAGACGTGATTGGTGGTGATCAGTTACCTATTTTGTTATTGGGTATCCATTTATGTGCATGTATTCTCACCTGCACACACTTTAGGCTTCATCCATTTGCCAACTTACTCCTTATGCTACAATTTACACAAATATAAAAGATGATGTCTTGTTAATCAATTTTTGTAACTTGCTTGAGTATTTTTCTCCATTTTCAAACTCTTCATATAGGGATAGAATATTGGCTTTATGATGAATTATTTATTTATAACTAGTATTTAGTTTGTGATAGAATGCTGAGCTGTTAACTTTCAAGGCTTATTCTTATCGGTATGCTTACTGGTGGAATTCATGGGTGAAGGGAGATGAGGTCTCATTGCTGAAGGCGCTGAATGTGGTTCACAAGAATAGTCGTGAATATGTAGCCGTGCTCTTCTATGCCTCTTGGTGCCCTTTCTCTAGGAACTTTAGACCAAGCTTCTCCCTCCTTTCTTCTTTGTATCCATCTATTCTGCACCTTGCAATCGAAGAATCATCAGTCAGACCCAGGTTCTTAAGTTGAAATTGATCCAAGTGAATATTTTGTATTTTTTTCCAAACATGTTTTGCCTACAGAGTATAACAATGATTAATTTCTGCAGCATTCTCTCCAAGTACAGAGTGCATGGATTCCCCACTCTTTTCCTTTTGAATTCTACAATGCGTGTTCACTATCATGGCTCTCGCACTCTCGGTTCCCTGATTGCATTCTACAGTGATGTTACAGGTAGAACTTTTATTCTGTCCTTCTGCTCCCCGTAGCTTGAGCTGTAATGGGCAATCTTATTCTTCTTTCCGCAATCCATGATAATGCTTTAGGTAATTTTCAAAGGAGAAGCATGCTGGGCTACAGAATTCTTCTCACTGCTTCTGAATTTGACCATACGTTGTAATTTAATGAAGTGCTTTGCAGCTTTATTTTAGATAATGTATTCAAATGTAAGCAAGCTTTGTTAGTTGTTTCACTATGTTTAACATATATCTGCATGCTTCAAGCTTTGACCTGCTTGTATTAGTCATTGTTACTGGAAGATGATCAATCTGGGACCTTATGAGTGTTGTTGACTGTAGGCGTTAACAGTGCAACTCTGGATAAGCTTTCACATCCATCAAACTATGAAAAGCATGAACAGTTTGAGCAGGAAAACTGTCCATTCCCATGGGCAAGATCTCCTGAGAACTGGATTAGACAGGAGACATGTCTGGCACTGGCTACTGCTTTTGTGCTTTTGAGATTGCTTTACTTATTTTTCCCAACAATATGCGGGTTAGCCAAGTATGTTTGGAGAAGGCGCATCCAAATCATCAGATCATGGAGCTTGTTGGATCATGCACAGGCCTACTTGAATCGAGCGATTCAGCTCTGCCTTTCCTTTAAGGAGCCATACAGGAAAAGGCATTTGCAGGAAGGATCTATTAATCCTAGAGCATGGGCTTCCAAGTCTCTTGCTACTGTCTCCATAGGAGATGCAAGCTCCAGTAGGGGTGCACCAGTGAGTGAATGCCGCTGACACTATTCCTGTTAGGAGAAGGATGTTGGATTGAAGATTTGTCTCCGGCCAGTCATTTCTTTCTGAGAATGATATTTTCATGCTTGATTGATTATAATGCTTTATTCCAATGTCATTTTGTCCATATGTTTTAGAACACAATAATCAATAAGTAGAATTCAGTTTCAGAACAAAATTGTAGTTAGTTTTACTGATGGTTTTGTTATAAGAAGTCAATGTAAAACACTTTCCAAGGATTCAAAGGCAATTATTGTGCTATGGTAACCTGTCCAGTTTCCCTTTTGTCTGCACTTATTTAGATTGTAATTATGTCATTGGGGGAGCCTATGGGATTGTCAATGTCTGGTGATAAATGACTCAGTAATCTCTCTTAACAGCTTGATGAAATGAGCCTTGTTGACTGTTGCCTATAATGGGAGTGTTTAGGAATGTAATTGTTCTATAAAGTATGCTTGGTGCTAAGTGCCTGCTGACTCCAAATCTGATAGGAAACGGCAGACCGTCCTCCTTTCCTTGTATTCTAATTGAAATCGCGAAGACAAATAGCAACCTATATTTTTTTTCATTATTTCAGTTTCTATTTTTTTGAGTACTATTCTATTTTATGGAGAGGAAAAAAAAAAAAAAGAACTTTCCCTGCAACTTGGAAGAACAAACAACCCAAATTGAATCCAGACAAGTATAAGCACATGTGTTTGTGTGAACCAAAGAGAGTGATCAATTCTAACATATCATTGTTCCACGTAAAAAAGGATTCCAAGTCTTAGCATTTTTCAGCAATGTTGTTTATGAAAATCCAAAGCATCCGACAAAATTCCACTAAGTTAACTGGCCCCCACCTCATCATTATCATCACTGATCTGAACATTAACCCAAGTCACCAGACAGCCGTTACTGGTATTACCGGTCAACGTCGTTCCATTGCATGCCCTGTGCCCCCACTAACTTCCCATCTAACGGTCACAATTTCAGCAGGCTCCAGAAGTCAGAACGCAGATTTTGACCGTCGATCGTACTATGCAACCATCATAAAATTACATCGTACGGCCAGTATATCTCGTTTCAGTTCTGCAGCTATCAAAAACCGCATTGCTCAGACGCACACACCCCCAGAGAGAGAGAGAGAGAGAGAGAAGCAGGCAAGATGGAGAAGGAGAGAGAGCAACTGGTTTACTGGGCTAGACTTGCAGAGCAGGCTGAGAGATATGATGGTATTGCGTTTCTCACTCTGTTATTGTTAGATTCTAGCGATTTGTGTGCAAAATCTAAAAATTTTTATCTTTTCTAACATTTGATTTGAAATGGGTGTGCAAAGCGTTTGTGGGTAGTGTTTTTTTCAATTGAATTTCTGGGTTTGGATTAGTAGGTATATAATATGTCTTTTTATCGTCATTTATGAATCTGGGTTTATTTTCTTCCATTGATTGCGAGCTGGGCCTCGTTATCTATGGTCAGTGTTGTAAATTTTGAGCATTATGTAGCTGCTTGGGTGAAGTACAGTGATGGGTTCATTTCTGGTTTGGCTTTCCCTTACTGGAATGTTTTCACTGTTTGCTACATCCTTCTCTGTTTTTCTTTCTTTTTTTTCATTTTTGGTTCTCATCAATTAGGGCGTGCTTATTTCTTCATCTCAAGGATCACGTCCTCAAATAGGTTAATATGTTTTTATTCCAGTTGATCACTTCTAAGTGCTTGAATATGTTGAACTGGTACTAAAGTCTCAAGTTCTTTGGATAACAGTAGTATCATTTAATGTAGACGACGCGGTGTACTTGGCATTTTGTTTCCTTTCGGTTCCTTCGCAATTGCAATAAGTTACTTGTGTTCTTGGGAAACTTTTCTGGACCCTACTTAGCAACTTGCATCAATGTATAGTGGATTTTCTTCTTTGGAAAGTGTCATGCTTGTTTTAAACTGCAATTAAAATGGCATTTCTTGTTCACAAACATGAGACTAGCTATCATAATAACCACAGTACCATTATATTTCATTTGTTAATTTGTTTTTCCATCCCTATCCTCACAGCGCTATTATATTTCATTTCTTTATTTTTCGATTTCTCTCCATCTCCAAATTTTTTGTTGCAGAGATGGTGGAGACAATGAAGAAAGTTGCCAAATTAGATGTGGAGTTGACTATTGAGGAGAGGAATTTGGTCTCAGTGGGTTACAAGAACGTCATTGGTGCTAGAAGGGCGTCATGGAGAATATTGTCTTCCATTGAACAGAAGGAGGAGGCAAAGGGCCATGAACAAAACGTGAAGAAGATAAAGGAATACAGGCACAGGGTTGAAGATGAGCTTTCAAAGATATGCAATGACATATTGTCAGTCATTGATCAGCATCTTCTCCCATCTTCCTCATCGGGAGAATCAACTGTTTTTTACTATAAGATGTGAGATTTATTATAATTCCGTTTTCATTTAGCTGTTGAGTTGATTTAACTGAGAGGAATACTATACTATACATGGAAAAGGGGATAAGGCTTTTGAAGATGAAGAAATTTTTTTTATCTTAGGTAATTGTAATATAATTCGAGTTTATTTGCTGTTTTTTTCTGTGGAATAGTGCATCCAAAGGCCTAAGTAATGCTTTGCAACAATATCATATGGGGGTATTTATGTTTGTCAACCAGATTACGATCTTGTCTTTTGAATGACATGTGGTATTTTGTCTTTCTAGGGCTTGAAAAGCGCTGTTTACTGATATAGTGCTATTTATACATGCGTGCTTCTTGTTTAGAAATTTTCAAACATCCAATAATTTATTTTCTATGATAATGAAACATTTGTTTTCTGTTGGGGGTAGGAAAGGAGACTACTACCGCTATCTAGCTGAGTTTAAAAGTGGTGATGATCGTAAAGAAGCTGCAGACCAGTCCCTCAAGGCTTATGAGGTGTTTGCTGTTTTTCCATTCTGTTTGAGATTAATTTGTTCTCCACTTTTTCCTTTTCAATTTCTTGAGTTTAATCTTTAAGTTTAACAGAATGGATCACTCAATGAAGGATGCTTTTTGTTGCATTGCAGGCTGCCACTTCTACTGCTTCCTCAGATCTGCCACCAACTCATCCAATCAGACTTGGCTTAGCCTTGAACTTCTCCGTTTTCTTCTACGAGATATTGAATTCCCCTGAAAGGTTAACATGCTTTTTCTAGCAGATTTTAACACCCTATTCCCTCTTAAAAAGTGATAATAATAATAATAATGATGTGGTGGAATATGTTAATTTCTCCATGTTTTACAACATATTTGAAAATCATGTACTGCTTCCTTGTGGATGTGAATTTTTTCCTCTAGTCTTACATTATCTGTGTTGTTCAGGGCCTGTCACTTGGCTAAGCAAGCATTTGATGAAGCTATAGCAGAACTTGATAGCCTCAACGAAGAATCCTACAAAGACAGCACCCTTATCATGCAACTTCTAAGGGATAACCTTACTCTGTGGACCTCTGATCTGCCAGAGGAAGGAGGTAAGTTAGAATAACTCTCTTTCCTTGGGAAAGTGGGTCCCTTGAATCTTATAAGTGTTTCTTAGTGAAGTTAAAAAGTGTTGGGGAGTTACTGTTAGGCTTATTGTTCAGAGCCTGTTGATCTAAAGGAGAAATCTCTCTCTGCTTTTCCAATCTTTTTCTATCCAATAGATATGGTATATTTTCGGATTTCCTCTTAATTGATAGTAATTACGAGGACTGTGTAGGAAGTTTGTTTGATGTTTTGTGAGCCAATCTTGTTTTGATTATGAGATAAATAATTGTTGTGTAATTGAAATCTGAATTTTGTGACAAAATGAATGCTGATGGATTTGGTTAGGCTCAAATGATCCACATATAGCACATATTTATTATATTAATTGTCAAAGGTCTTGCTATTTGATGAAATATTTGTTGCAGGAATTGCCATATCTGTGGTATATGCTTCTTGTTTCTTTTCATTCATACATTTTATTGTGGGATTGTTCTGTGGAAGCAAGAGCCTTTGGGCCCTGATGAATATTGTGATTTAATGGGCAGACTATTTTCATTATGATGAAAGGACTGTCATTTGCTGATTAAATTTCACCTTTTTAAGCTCAAAAGAGGCTAATATTCTACCATCTAATATGTTTCAACTTCTTTATGAAATTAGTCTTCATAATCGTTGATTTCCACTTTTGATACTTTCAACTTGGCAGGTGAACAACCTAAAGGAGATGACCATCAAGTAGAGGTAAGCAACTTCTGAATCTTTGCAATATGCATATGCTTATGTGTGCAATTGGATACATCCAGTAGTTGTTCTATTTGCTGAAGTTTTAGGTTAAAGCAAAAAGTAATGTTTACAATGGGATTTTATTTGTAATTGTAACTAATGACAAATTTTATATGTAAAAAAAAAGGGTTTTTTAAACTATATGAATGATAATAGTTTATATTTTCCATGTTAAGTAATTCATTTTATGCATTTACTAACTGGAATGCATTTAACAGGTTGAAATCTAGGGTAGAACTTCTTAATTACTTTATTGACCACAATTTTAATCTTTGTGTTATCGGTAACAGTTGAAAAACTAGTAATTGTGTAGTCCATTGGTGTAGGTTAAGAAACATTTTCTTTCAACCGATTTATTATAGTCTATAATTTAGCCTAAGTTCTTTCAGACATCATTTTAATTCTTTTGCCACTTGTATTGATTGATTTTTCAGAATTAGCTGGGATAGAAAAGAGTGGTTTTCTGAGCTGGTTTTGGTAAGAAAGGGGAACCAGGTAGCGTTACCTGTTGGTGGATCTCTGTGGGGTGGTGGACCATTGGCTTGTATCTACATGACCAATAGATGATTTCAGACAGTTGCTTTTTGAAGTTTGCTACTTTTGAATGATTGTGGTTGTCTTCTTAGATATATAGATTCGTTTCCCTTTAGACTTGGCCATGTGAATTCTCATATGCTGGTTGCTTTGAGTTTGGTTTTATAGTATGCCACTTGTCCTTTCTCTAATTTGGTTTTTGTACTAATACAACTTGAGCTTTTCTCTTTTTAGTTTGGACTTCTTGATTCTGTTTGGGCAAGGTCTCAGTGAATTTGAGACCTCCTCCCTCTTTCTTGATTGCTTCCTTAATGGTCATTTCTTTTTGTCTTTCGTCAACAAAATTAGTTCATTCCCTTGTCCTATAATATAACTTCTTTTTTTTTTTTGTCCATTTAGCTGAAACACTAATGTGTGCAAATGACATGAAGCGTGGGCAGACTATCGATATGCTTCGTTGGAGAGGTTAGGTTGAATTATAATTGTTTAAGTTGATTCTCTAGTAATAAAATAAGCTAAGTCAATCGTTCTAAATTCATGATACGTTGTTACTTATTACTATGCCAAATTTCACGTCTGCGAGAAGAATTTGATGAAGTGTTGAACATGAAGACGTTCTTGTACCTTCAAGTCTGTTCTATGGGTGAAGTGGAATCTCATTTTTGTGGCTGTTGTCAAAGCGTCTAATCAGCATTTGCTGTTTTGTGATAAAAACTTTGTGGCTCATAACTCATACATTCCTTGGTTAGGTGCAAAAGTCTGACCTTTGACTGGTAGATTTCTCAGGCGTTAGGAGATCTTTATCCTTTCTTTTTTTTTTATTTAATAACAAATTATATTTGCAAAATTGAGGACCAAACTGCAACACACTGCAATGTATATTCTAAAACGGCAGATAGGCATGGTGGGGTAACGATAAAAAATTGCAGTTCTAAATCAAACATTAGGAAGGAGTTGTGGAAGACAATAAACAACACTGCGTGTGTTATTTAGAAAATCATACAGTTAACCTTATCCCTCAACTTTTAACAGCTTTTATGTTGAGAATGGTACACTTGATCAAGCATTGGGATTGGCAGATCCTTTACTGGAGACACTGATGATTTGGAAGCTGAAAGTCAACAAGAAACGATTTCAAAAGCTCTGCGAACTCCTTGGGCTTCTCTGAGTTTATTGCGTGCCCGGCATTCTTTATCACTGCCAGATAAGCGTTATCGCCCAGATGCCTGTTTTATTAAAACCCAAAATCAGTACCACCATTTTCGTATTAGCAGTCTATTCTCAAGCCAGTGTGCCTACTACTCACTTCTTTAATCGATGTCCCAGTTCCAGAGGAAACACTTGATCATGTTCTCCCCACATGATCAAAGTTGGCTACATGAGATATATATATATATATATATATATGGACTAGAGAGTTAGATAATCAAAATTTTTCACAAAACCAAACTAAAAAGGGTTCAATTTTAACCTGGGAAACCTGAGGTAAGTCTGAAAGCTTTCTATCCTTGGGAATGGCTCTGATCATATCTATCTTCTCCTCCACATACTCTCTACACATAGCCTGCTCAATTTTGACCAAAACTCCCAATGTCTTTAAACACAGACTAATTCCTAAGGAACTTAGTCAAGTAAAAACAGAAACAGGGTTGGATTCAGAATCTGATTGATCTTACGTCAATAAAATCAGCTAGAAAGCAAGAAGGCACGAGTCCCATAGGTGGTGGCTTGTAAAATGTGTAACCCACCAACTCCTTAAGCTTATCTGGAGTCTGTGGCACCAAAATCTTAGCAGCCGCTTCCAAATCAGATACTCTAAACACACCTTCTCTCAAGTCCTTCTCTTCCATGCACACTCCAGAGCTACATATCACCATCCTCTCCACCACATCCTTGAACTGAACCGCCATACTATATCCCACAAACCCACCATAGCTCATCCCCACCAAACTCAGCTTCTGCACCAAGTTAGCCTCCATCAAACGCATCATGCACTGAGCCTGGAACGAGTCTGTTCTCTCTGGCCGGGTAGTGTACGAGTCCCCGAAGAAGACGAGGTCTGGAATATAGATGTTAAAGTAGGGGACAAGATGACTTACGAAGTCGCCCCATTGCCACAATGCGTTGGCACCCAGGCCGTGAATGAGGAGGAGGTTTGGTTTAGTGTCTCTTCTGATTTTGGGGACCCAACAGTGCATAACAGTGCCGTCTTTGAGGTCTGTGATCGTTGATCGGAGACCAAGGTTGGAGAAAGTGAGTCTGTAACACCAGTTTTTGGCCTCCGTTAAGCTGAAGCACCTCGTCATTCTCTGTTAATGACAGTACTCAAAAAGAAGAGATTTTCAAGGAGATTTGAGATAAGACAGAATAAACTGAAGCGCTTGGGGTGCTTTCCCAATGTATACCACAATAGAATCGATGTAAAATAGTTGAAAGTAGTAAATTTTGGGAGGGTGGATTCTTATGCACTGACTTGGGGTTATCTTTTCTTCTGAACAAGAGGCAAGGGGATTGTAGATCGCCTATAAAGATTCAAAGGAGTTAATGGGAGCACAGAGTCGCTGAGATAAGTACACTGGAGGTCGTGGGCAGGGTCTTGAGGGCCCTTCAAGACTGGCAACTGGAAAATATATAAGATAATGGTATCCGTAACCTACCATTCGGATCACATGTTAATAAACGCGTGATTGTTTGTGCTGGTAATAGTGATGTATATTAAGACATGTATATCTGTATGTTATTAACATTACAGTCATTTCAGGATATGAAATGTTTAATAACTGAGGCGAGTATGAAATAGTATTCGAACTTCAGTCTCTTCTACTCTGCGCCAGTGTCTGGAAACTGGAAAGCACAAGTCGGTATAAAGACTGAACTTTCTGGGAACCGATGTTTATATGATCCTAAACTTACCTTTTCCTACGATTCCAAAGAAAATATAGGGAACAAATGCCATTTAAACATCTAGCACAGGAGTGGAGAACAAAATAATTGGAATTATCTGAAATTGAGTGTTCAATAGGTGGCCTACATGTAAATAATGAATTATTGATTGAGGCTGGCAGGTAGAAGAAGCGCTAAATGATGAGGTGGACATGGATATTCAGATCATGACAAAGAAGATGAGGCTGGATTTACCCAGATCTAATGTTAAAAGTAAAGAAGAGCCAAAATAAACACTGCCTTTGAGTTCTCCCAATTTATGTTCCCTTCTCAGCGGAATCTCTCTGGACATACATTACAACTTCTGTTGTTTGTGTATGGTTATTTGTACCACAACTCCTGTCCCTCTTTATGTAAAAATGATAAGACGGTGCTAATAATTATGAAGGTGATATCAGTCTGCAGTCTCTTTACACAGTATACGGCTAAGCATTAATCTTATAGCATCTGCTTATGAAATCCCATGTTCTTTTTAACCTTTTTCTAGTATGTGTTACAAATTTTCATTTACAAATTTCAACATGTTTTATTTATTTATTATAAAACTTGTGACTGAAATTTGTGATACAAGTTTAAAATAGGTTAAGCCGCACAGACGATCCTGTGTTACTTTACTCTACTACTATTTCTTAGAACTACCGTATAAAAAAACGTTGCAAAAGGTTCTAAAACGTCGCAAAAGAGTATTTGCGACGTTTTAAAAAACGTCATAAATAATGTCGTGGAATGTAGTATATGCAAAAGGTATCCGCGACGTTTTATAAAAAACGTCACGAAAAATACTGATATTTCGCGACGTTTATGAAAACGTTACTAAAAATTTGGACAATTCGTGACGTTTTTAATCATTTCGTGACGTTTATAAAAACGCCACTGAAAGTTTAAACAATCCGTGACGTTTTTAAAAAATATCGCGGAATGTTAGAACGTCGCGAAATGTCTAACATTCCGTGACGTTTGTAGAATGTGAAAGAATTCGCGACGTTTTTTTGGAAACGTTGCGGAATGTCTTCTGAGACATTTTTATTATTATTTCAAAAATCATATCAATTTAATAATTTTAAATTTAATAATTATTTTTTTAAATATAATTTTTTAATCTTATTTGTTTAATAACTATTCAATATTATTTATGAATTTTATTTATTTAATAATTCTTC
>JANZLH020000100.1:332931-344197 GCA_026770325.2 Erythroxylum fimbriatum
TCCGTCAAACGGACACGCCTGTCCGTTTAACGGACAGGTTCGGGTGGAAAAATGGTTAAGGTGACCTCGTGTCCGTTAAACGGACACGCCTGTCCGTTTAACGGACAGCCTCGGGAGAAATTGTGCCATTTTAACACTTCATGTCCGTTTAACGGACACACAAGTCCGTTTAACGGACACTCTCGGGGAAGAAGGTATACGAGTCCAACTCGTGTCCGTTTAACGGACACCCATGTCCGTTTAACGGACATGGCTTTATGAGTCAAAAAGTTGACTTTTTCAAAAATGAACAGAATTAAGTTTTAACCAATGTAAGCTCACCACCACAGTGAGTAAGTAATAACGAGTAATAAATTAAAGATGTTTAACAAGGTAAGGGCATAAATCAAAAAGATCAAGAAGGTCAAGATCAAGAGTTGGTCCCGGGAACGGGCCCTCAACGGGCTCGCCTCCCAGGACTGTCGGGCCTCGGGGCCGGGGTCCGACAAGTTAGGAACAAAACTTTTGTTTTCTACTACTTGTCATCCACAAACAGACAATCAAACTGAAGTGATAAATAGAACATTAGGTTCTTTATTGCACGCTATAGTTAGACGAAACTTGAAAACATGGGAAGAATCCTTGCCATTCATTGAATTTGTTTGCAATCGAACCATACATAGTGCTACTGGTTTTTCACTATCTGAAATCATTTATGGGTTTAATCCTTTGTCTTCGTTAGATCTTGTTCCATTACCATTAGGTGAAAGACATAACTTGCATGGAAAGCAGAAAGCTGAGTTGGTGAAAAAGCTTCAAGAAAAGGCGAAGCAGAATATTGAAAGAAAGACGCAGTAATATGAAAAGCAAGTAAACAAAGGTCGAAAGCAAGTAATATTCAAACCTGGTGATTAGGTTTGGAGTACACTTTAGAAAGGAAAGGTTTCCTAACAAACGAAAATTTAAGTTGCAGCCTCGTGGAGACGAACCATTTCAAGTTGTGGAAAGGATCAATGAGAATGTATATAAGATTGATTTTCCAGGTAAATGCGGTGTTCATACTACTTTCAAAGTTGCTGATTTATCTCGTTTTGATTTTGTAAATGAAGAAGCTTATTTGAGGATAAATCCTTTTGAGGAGAAGGGGAATGATGGAGATCAAACATCACAAGTGGCTTCAGGAAAGACAAAAGGATTGGGACGTGGGCGTGTTGGAGAGCTTGGGAAGCAAGAAGAAACACTTAAACAAGCTCAACAAAGTGATATTAGGGAAAAAGGTCCATAGGAGAATCTTGGAGGTCTAATAACAAGGTTGCGGGCTAAGCGTGTTAAAAAGGCTTTTAACAATCTATTGATTGGTCTATATGCAAGAGAAAAAGATAAAACACTTGGGAACATCTCGCTAAGGTTTATAATGGTGATTCAAGGCTTGGAGTAATGTGTTGGACTTATTGAAGAAGGTTGGACCTGATGTACAACTTAAAACAACTCATTTGTTACAATTAGGTTGTTTTAAACATCTTTGGGTCAGTTGCTTGGGCTTCTTATTTTATTTATTTAGAACTTTTAGTTATGTTATTTAGGACTTAAATAAGTGGATTCTAGCCTTAAATAAGCCTAGTTATGTTGTTGGGTTTGTTTGGGCTTAATCATTTTGTTTTAAGCTTATTTGTTAGGAAGTTTGTTCTTTTAAACTAGAATGGGCCAAAACCCAATTCCTACCCTTATGAAAGCCATCAAGTCATTAAGGTTAACATAAATACTCTTTATTTTGTGTATTGTAGGTAGACTTCATTCATTCAATATTCAAAAAACAAATTGAGTGCTCTTTTGCATTACTTTAGAGAAATCCTTCCTTTGGTGTTCTTTAAAGACTTGGTTTTCCATTCAAGCAAGTGCTTGTGAAGGTCAAACCCATTCCTTATCACCCCCAATCCTTCCTAAATTATGTGGGTGTAGCGGAAATACCTTCTAAGTCGCCTTTGTCATTCTTGCGCAATATTGAACATTTCTTGAATCCTGGATTCGTGATTTGTGCTTTATTTAATCTGAAGTGAAGTGCTTATCATTTAGTGCCTAAAAAAATTCTGCTGCTCTAGATAATATATCTATTCTTAATTAATTGAATCCTCAAATCAAGGTTTACACTAGGGAATTACTCATTTAAGTATTGATCTTCGATTTGTTTCTCTACTTGATAATTGTTTAACTTTCAATTATCTTGGCTATTCTCTTATTTAGTTTATATTTTATATTTTATTTTTCAATACCATCACAATCTTCTTTTACTAATGTTTTAGGTTAGTTAGTAGTTTTAGGGTTTCTAGATCCGTGTCATTTTCTCAAAGGACCAATCTCTTCTTACCATTGTATTACTTATTAATGATATATGTGCCTTAGTTGTAGGTAATAAGTTAGTGATAAGTGCTAATTGCACAATATTTTTATCATGATTTTAATTAAGAGTATTTAGCTTTTGTTTTAAGGGTTTTTATATGATTTGGTACTTAATCTAGTTTATATTTTACTGACAGACCTTATTTTAGCACTTTATTGAAACGAATTTGTACAACTTGGATAAGTTTTAGAGCGATTTTGGAAACATATATTGAACATGATCCAATGTTTAGAACACAATACAAACACATAATCGTGTTCATCTACGTATTGCTTATGGGTAAATTTGGCTTCTTCACAGATTTAGCCACAAGAAGAACATAACTTGTACATGGTGTCATTTCCCCTACAATAACACCTATTCAATGTCGTGTTCTCTAACTTTAGACTTATGTTTTTATGTAAGGAGTCTTGAATAGTAAATAGAAGAGGAATAAACCCAATATAGGGTCAACGTGGTACCATGTCATTAACCCATATTGGCGGTAAAGTTTACGTAATTTAGAGTTTTTGACAAATGTAAAGTAACATGGGATCAATATGGGCCCATAGTAGTCCCGTGTTTACAAGATTTTAGAGTTTCTTAAGATAAAAAGGAAAGAGATGAAGAAGAATAGAGAGAGTCATCTAGAAGGATCAAAGGCTAGTCAAAAGTGGGAGAAGGTTGGAGAACAAGAGGATTACCAAACGATATTAAAAAAACATACCAAAAGAGAATAATCATGGAGAATGTAAGAAGTCCATCAAGATTCAAAATCGACGAGAACTTATTCTAATTTGTTAAACCTGATGTTTTGAATTGATTCTTTAATTTAATGCAAGATTATAATGTTCTTAATAATTATTCATATTTCCTTATTGCATTAAATTAAAGTAACATATATAGAATATTCAACTTTAGTTTTCATAAATAGAGATTGAAGTAGCGAACACAGAAAATCACACACACACGCGCACACATACACTCACACACATAAGATCAAATAATGAATAATGAGAGTTGTACATAACCCTAAAACTATTGCTATATAACTCTTTTAGATTAAAGTGAATGCTACCGTGTGAATTTAAATAATATATTAATACATTCTTAAGGGGTTTTGATTAGAGAGAATATTCGACAAATCAACTTAAGGGTATGGGCTATATATCTTGAGAAAGAATATATTTGTAGTTTTTGGAATTCATAGCAGTCCCAAAATAAAAAAGATTAAACATTAATCATGATAAATCTAAGCATAGGAAAGAATGATTAAGAATTTTTCATATTGATCTTATCTATCTATTAGTTGTTATTTTTCATCTATTGCTTTGACTAGTTCTTTTTTTGCTATTTTATTTTAAATATTCATTGGATTATATAATAGAAAGATGGTTAGTATTATTAATTACAATCCTCGTAAAATTGACATTCACATTCACACTCTCTAAAACTATATCATAGAAAACAATAAGTGCACTTGCCTTAGTAATTTATTTTATTATCGTTTTGTGTTTTGTGAAATATAAAATCATATATCCATTTTTTTGTAACAGAGAAAACTTGAATAGTAGAAAATAACCCACCAAAATTTTAATGTCATTGCCAAAAAGGCAATTGGTTTTTAGAAGATTTAATAATTATTTCTAGTTGTGTATATTTCTTTTCTTTTAAAAAAGAATCCTTTATAAATTTCTTAATGTACGTATTTCCTTACATGTTTGTTTCACTTTGCTTTCAAAGTTATACTTGGTATATAAACATAAGCCAATACTTCATTTTTCTTAAATGAGATCCGAATCTAGAAAGAACACTTTATTGGAATTGAATAGAACATAATAAACAAGAAGTCCAAAATACATAAAAACATACAACTTGAGGCCATGAAGGGACAGCGCAAGATGACGATGATGAAATATGTAAAGCAATCTCTTACGGAGGTATAATTTATTGCAAGGTCAAAGAGTAATGCTAATTATTTTGAGATTAAGCCTAATGTGATTGAAATGTGGCAACAAAATATGTAATTTGATGGATTATCGAATGAGGATCTCAATTTCTTACAGATTTATGATGCTTTCAAGATCAATGGTCACTGAAGACACCATTAGGCTGAAGTTATTCCCATTTTCATTAAAGGATTTGACAAGGTAATAATTAAAATTGTTACCTATAGCAATCAGTTACTCTATGGGAGAGTCTCATGGAGAAATTACCAATAATTTAACAATAAAATTTTGTATAAAACATGAGAGAAACATAAGTATCCATTGAGAAGTACTCACATCATGGGTTTTCTCATTTTAGTAAACGCTTATAAATTAAAATAAATCAATTAATTTTTATTTAATAATCACTATTTTTAATTAAACTTCAAATTTTTAATAAATAAGGATAATCTTTTTCAATCATATTTTAAATTCTTTAATTTTATTTAATCTTTAATCAGTTTTATGGCAATGTTATACTGTTTGAATATTTTAAACTTTAAACCTCTTATCTTACTAATTTAAATTCAGTCTAATTTTTAAAATATTGCCCGTAAGGTATCTAATTCTAATAATCATTTAATGTAATGTATGAACCTATATGTACCTAATTAATGATAATTTCGTTTTATTTTATTAATCAATTCAATTACAAAATTTTTTTTTTTGTTTCCCACAGATGTCCTAGGAGGGTCTCAATTATGGGAAAACACCTTTAAACTATCCACACCTAAACTAATCCCCGCTCGAGCCGGGTAAGTTCCTTGCGGGAGGCAAAGCTCTGGCCCCAAGTTTTAAACGGCTGCATACATGAGGGTGGTTCAAACCCGCAATCTCACCTAAGCCAAGAGAGCCTCCTACCAACTCGCCTACGCCTTGGGATTAAACAATCAATATGTTGATAGTTCTCATTTTTTGTATCATGTTATGTTGACTTTTATAAGTATGATAAATTGACTTCTAACTCACGATAAAACATACTGCATGCTATTTAATTAATTTTCAATTTAAATTTATATACTACAGTTCCCCTATACAAAATATTTATCATTTATTGTAACAACCATTTGTCAAATTAAAATCAAATATTATACCTGTTTTACAGTTAGATTCAATGTACTTATATTTGTGTTAATTATGCTTGATCAAAATGCTGAAAAATACAAAGAAAAGAGGAATTCGACTATTTCCTACTTATAATCTGCTTTTTTGGTAGAGAACATAATAGAATCCTTACACTGAAATATAAAGGGGCCATCGAAAACCTTTTTATTCAAAGAAATGTCAAGGATCGAACTTCCATATACTCACCACATACCGATTACTTACTTGAATCTTGGTAAACAAACTTACTTGAATCTTGGTAAACAACTTGGGCTCAAACAATGGCATAATAGAAGACAATATATGTCAGATTTCTAACTCACTCCCACAAAGAAATCAAACAATATCAAGCACAAAACCTAATGAATCAAAATAAATGTACAAAACTCTCACTGCCATTCTTGGAATTCCTTTGGCAGGACCCAACGACTGCAGAGCTGATTGCAGCATATGCCACCAGTATGAATGATTTGTTTGTAATGCACAAATCAGTAACCTGTGTAGGAAGACACTTCTAGTAGGTGTCTATACTGACATCAATAGAAGGACCGTGTCTTAAAGGTTTTATGCTCTAAATCTAACGACAACACAAGATATGTCGTCTTTGCTGTCTTTTCTTAATGCTTCAGTGGTTAACTGCTTAGCTGCTTTCATTGGGTCTTTGATCCTTCTTGCTATATCAACGGCCTCCTGGTTCGACATTACCTGTGTTGTTTAAGAGAAAGAAAAGCAGCCTAATATAAGGATAAATCATCAATTTTCTTTTTGGCCATTAAAATACAGTTGGAAAAACCGACAACCAGATGCCTCACAAGATAAAGATAACCAAATTTGAGAAAAATCACCTTCCATAGACCATCACTTGCGAGAATTAAAATGTCCGTATTTTCATCTATGTCAGTAGGTTGGATGTCTGGATCTGATCGCAAATGTGACTTAAGGGTCTTGTCACCAAAAGCACGAGATACTGCCAACTGGCCATTCACTCTGGGCACATCACCTGAATAAAATTTGGCATGACAATAAATACTTCTTAAATTTAGCCCAACCCCCAACCATGTATCATAACAGCAGAAAGCAAGTAAAACATCAAATTCTCCTGGAACATGCATGTAGAATCTCACCATCGTAAAAACAATACAAGAAAAACTTCAATATTCTACGAATAAACTTAGCAGATATAATCATGCGATAAACAGACATTTTATTTTTAGTAAAGCCTAGGTTAGTCATGCTTTAGATAGTCGTATGTTTTCTGCACAATGAAATATAGCTTAGATTAATCATATTCTGCATAATGAAATAGCTTTATCTACAAAAAGCAAATGAGACAATGCACGAACCAACACATTTAAGAAATCACCAAGCATTGGAGATTGTCATCACAAATGAAGCCAGAATTGAATTAATAGATTGCTGAAATATTGATATATTTGAAAACTTAAACTAGAAGGAACATATCATGCATTGGCATTATATAAATGGTTCTCAAGTCTATGTAACCCAAATATTGACCAATTCCAAACATTGATTGAAACTAATTTCAAAGCCCTGAGATATTTAATTTAGGTGATAACCTCACGTCTATGTGCATAAAGACATTCTCAACCTACGCATGTGAATTAAATGACATTTGATCCACCATGAAATGGCAAAAGGGTTTGTTGCTTGTTGAGCTAAGTTTACACATGATTGGTTGCAGAAGCTGAAACTTGTCCCTGCAGATGTGATGTACTTTGCTTTCTAGGAATATAAGGGCAAACTGGTTTGTGTCATAAACAACATAAAATAACTTCACCTTAGTCATTGACCTAAATAGCTCTACCTAAATATCACAAATATACCAAGTTAAATTATCAATTTGCAATAGGAACAAAGAAATAGGAACTGAAGGAAATAAGCGAGGCAAAACAATTCTTAATGACACAAGTGAAGTTAGATTACCAAATGCCATGGAAGTTCCAATTTCACAAGAGTACATGCTAGCTTTAGTAAAGCATCATGCAGACAAACCTGGCATGTTTGACACAAACCCTCCTCTGGTTTCTATGCTGCCCCGTTCAGTATTTGGTTCATGATCCGTTGTCATTTGTATTGCTTTGCCGCCTCTTGAAAGCACTGCTCTTGAATCTCCTACATTAGCTACCCACAATCTTCTTCCATTTATTGAAATTGCAGTCACGGCTGTTGACCCACCCCGCCCCAGATCAGAACTATGAGAGAGGATAGCCTGGTCTGTCCTTTCATAGGCTTTTGAGATAGATCTGCCAGGATCAACCCAAAACTCTTCCTAAAATGGTACCAATAAACTGTTAGATTATATACAAATCAGTACTAACTAGACAAAAAGAAAAAGTTAAGCTGTATTGAGAAGTTTGAAGATCTCTGACCTCATTTAAGATATTGGTAAATAGATGCTCTTTTAGATATGCAGGTACCTCATCTCCCAAATGACCATCATAAATAGCAAAGAGTCCTAATTCATGTCCTTGAACCTGCAGAAACTTCGCAACATGATAATCCTCCATTGGATGATTAGCTTTCCCCTTTACTAAGCTGTATCCATACTTGGCATAACCCTCGTGGCTTTTACCCCTGCCAGTGGTAGATGATGAACGCCCCCCTACAAGCTACATGTTGGGAAAACCAAAACTTAATCTCATTATGACATTCTTTAAATCAAGCAAGAAATGTAAGCTCCAATTCCTTAAAGGTACCAAGAAGAGGCAGCAGCAATACCATCAAAGAACAAAAATTACCACATAAGTGAAGCACAGATACACTAACAAAGCAAAATGAATCAAACTACAAAACCATGTTTTATTTATTATAATTATAGACAGGAAAGTACAGGATATAATAACTGAAATTTAAACCCAAGCCTCAATTCATACAACCTGGTACAAGTCTTTCAATTTTGATAGAGCAAATTTGCATATTCCTGATCTCGTAGGAACACGAGCCGAAACAAGGGGATTTAAAATTCCAGAACCTAATAGACGAGCTAGATCAACTTTCCAAAGCAGTCAAATCAACCACCAAAAGCCTAAACTGTCACTTTTGAAAGATCAAAAGAAAATTGCCAGTCCAACCCTTCAACAGGTAACGCTGAGTGTGAGGAGCGATACCCCATATACATAGAATCACCCCAACAACCATATAGGTGATGCTATCTGTAACCAGCTAAAATGATACAATTGAATTCCAAAATGAGCAGAATTCTGCAGAACTCCCATAAGAAAGAGGGAAATAAGAATAAACTTCTCAAAGCCTACACATAAGAGATCCACACTTGTGCGTATTCCCATGTTTCTGAATCATTTAATAGCCCAATCACGAAGTGAGCTTGTAACCCTGTAAAATTAAACATGGACAGACCAGGAACATCAAGTTGAAATAGAAGAAATTAGGACATTTACCTGGGAGTAGGGAGAATTAAAACAGCAAAATTTATCCATAGTATCAAATTATTTACACAATCTCCACCTCCAATTAAATTCCCACCATCCACCTCCAATATCCACTTCCTATCTCAATTCCAAACAAAGCCCGCCTCTCCAGTTCAAGAATCTGCACCACCAAATTGCAAACTTGATCACAGAACTACGAAATGAAACATAACAAAGACCACAAATTAAAACCTTATGCACAAAAACAACCCTAAACGCCAGAGTTAAAAGAGTAGAAAAACAAGAAGTACAAAAAATAGGAATTGGGTATTTCTGAATTACCCCAAAAGGATTGAATTAAGGGTTGGAAATGGTTTTTGGATTGCCTCTCTGGCTTATGTTTGGTGAGGGCTGGTCCTATCCTCGGTAGTTTGCACAAGCAATGTACAAATAATGACAAAAAAATAGTCAGTGAATACAATACTTCAAATTTTATTGAAAATAATTTAGCAAGAAAGCGGACGCCTGGCCTAATGGATTATTTTGTAAACTGGGTTGAGGCGTCTTTTAGACAGAGAAAGAAAGCGGGGTGATGTCTCTATATATAATAATCGTCTTCAAGAACTAATGTTGACTCTGCGGTGAAGACTGTGCCTTTGCTTCTCCACAAATTCAAGTACAATTTTGCTTTATACAATTTAATTGTTAGATAAAATATTATGTTACTACATTATACATCAATGTTTCCACTTTTCAATGAATGCATTATTGAAATAAACAGATGACTTTTGCGCTGGTCAATCCCTAATCTCATTCTTTAGAACATCACATCACTGCCACTGGGGTGTAACCGTGTAAGGTTAGATAGATTGCACAAATTAAGAACAATAATGCAAGTTGGGAGGCGATTTGATCAAGTCAATTGGCAAACAGTTAAAGTTGGAATTAAGATTCCAAAGTTAGATCCCTTTCCGATCTCAGAAGCATTTACAAATGACCAATCTTTTCATTTTTCATCTTTGTATAATGACAACACAATCCTTACCATTTTCGTGTCTATGTCATTTACCATATTTCGGTTCAGAAGGCCAATCGGCCTTCGAGTTGTTTAAGGTAAAATATTGGACAATGCACTTAATTATAGGATGAAGGCGTAAGCAATATTAATTTATAGAACCAAAATATTTTTATTTTCCTGTTCTTATGCGTGATGATTTCTTCCATTAACCTAAGAATAGGGATTTGATGTGGCTCACTTATTCAATTGGTGAATCTCAATTCATTCTAGCGGTCCTACGTATTCTAAGGTTGAACATATAGAAGACGTTTTGTGTAATGCCAAACAACATTCATAAGGTTGAATACAAATGGTTTACAGGATTAGTCCTTCGGCTTATCTTATGCTTCATGTCCTCGTTCAAAAGTCCACTCTTCGTTCGACTTAAATATTCGCCCATAATTCCCCTTGTTTCCACCTGTTTTTAAGGATTGCTACTTGTAACTTTAGCTCAAATGGTACGTGTACATTTCCCTCCTATAATCACGGTGTCTTGTAATCAACGTAAGAACTCCGGGCGACCCCCACGTTGAATAATTTTGTACTTTTTTATAAAGTTAGGCAATTGTTAATAGCATTTTTTGATTTTTTTTAACAACTTATCAGTTAAGTTACGTAATTTGACCTAGATAAAAAAAAAAGTGGCCTAATAAATGATTTAAATAAATAGATCAAAATTCGGGTGAAAAATAAATCTCAATCAGTGTGGACCAGACATGGGCGGAGCCACCACTTGCCCTCACTGTGGCTACCCCCGTGAGTACAACCCTGATAACTTGTTGTATTGTTTTGGAAAAGAAAATAGCTAAAATTATGGAGATCAAATCTCCTTGCCCCACTGCTTCTAAAATTTTTTAAATTTAAAATTATTATTTTAAATTTTAATTTCATAAAAAAAATTAAAATTTACTCTCATTAATTTAATTGGTAACAAAAAAATAATAAAAAATTATAGATATATTAAGATATCAAATAAAAAATAAAATCTGAGTCCATCAATTTTTATTAAAATTACTATTATTTGAGGCCATGACTTTTTTAAATGAAAGCCTATAAAAAAAGAGATAAAAACTACATGCTTCATTGACTTTTTTTATTCAGATTTTTTTTACCCTTTTGGCTTCTTCATCACACTACTTTTTGACTTTTTGGCTTTTCTTTCCCTAACTCCACAAGGACTACCACACCCAAAGCGTAAAACAATAATCTATATTGAACGCAATTGAGGAAAGGATTCCTCCACAGGCCTTACCCTGTTCTAGTGTTGATAGGTAAATTCCCACTTCTTTTCTTTAGAAGAATGTGTAGTACGTATAATTTAGAGATGGGTTCTTGTAAGTTGTAATAGAGTTGGTACAGTTTTAATCTTTAC
>JANZLH020000100.1:352190-364690 GCA_026770325.2 Erythroxylum fimbriatum
CTTACAAGCCCATAGCTTATTCTCAAGCCCACTAGACTTTTAAACCCAACTAACTCATTAATTCTAACTACCACATTAATTTCTATCTAACTCATTTAATGTCACTAACATATTAAATGTCACATGCTAACTACTTCATTAATGCCTCATTAATGTTATTTTCAATTCATGATACTTACCTCATTTCATGCTAACTTAATTAACGCTACATAATTTACTTAATCAAGCTAATCATGCTTAATTAAATATATAAAAAAAAATTTCGGGGCTAACACAAATAATAGAGAATATAGAGCCATTTCTTTGTAAGGTAAATAAAATAATATTACTAAAGTATCAAAGTGGCAAGATGTGTCCTAATATCGCCATATAATATAATTATACAACATTCTATAAATATTATCAATTAGAAGACTGAACCTATAAAACGATCATAAATATAACTAAGGACATATATGTATCTTTACCTTTAAATATTTGTAGGATAAGTCATTAGATTGCTTATGGAAAAGAGATTTCATGACATGGATAAAGAGGTTAGGTAAATGTTTTGTGTCTATTTCTTCTCTTATGTTTGGTCATCTTAGTAGGATAAAACTATCACTTCTTTTTTTCTCTTCCTAGATTTAGAAGTTGGATACCTAACATACATAGTTTTCTCACACATTGTTCCAACGCACTTTTGTTTCAAGAGTGACAGTTTTTTGAATCTTGCAATAAGCTTAGGGATAGGTTCTACTTTCACTTGAAAGATAGTGAACTGGTTGTGCCATTAGGAGAAATAAAGAACCCTAAAAGGCTAAAGAACCTAAAACCAAAAGGATAATTACTTAAATTAAAATTAAATGTTCGTCTAGGGTGATTATCAGCAACTTAGATGAACAATTTCGAAAAAAACCAAATGTATCAAAACTGAATTTCACAAAACAAAAATTTTAATTTGCAATAAAATATACTTAATTGTGGAATTCCTACTATTATTCCCAATTTTATTGGAAAAGTACAAAATTGTGGATGAACAAAACATTATCTTAATGACATTTATCCTCTTTCTACAATCATCAAATATGCATATCTTGTATTTTGTCGGAAAAAATACTAGATAAAACAAAATATGAGGGACCATTGACTTTGGTTTTATATTATGAAATACGGGAGACTATAGGGGAACTACCTTCCTCCACTGCCTCCATAATTGTAGTGAACAGTTGGAAATCATATAATCATACATATAATACTTCAGTTGTAGGTAAGAACAAGAAAAACTTTTCATTTGACCCTACAACACCTACAGATGGCCGAACTTGGTAACTTTTCCTTTTTTTTTGGTAAATCAGAAATACTTTATACAAAATAATCGTTATATACAAAACTTGAGTTTCTTATACAAGAATCTCATATACCAAAAGGAGGGCCAGAGTAACCTATTGCATTCTTACAAGTTTTCGCCATGCTTCACAGCACAACCAACAAAAATCTACCATCATTATACCAAAACTAAATGGAACTATCGAAAGGAGAGAAGAATCAGCTGCAAAAGTAAACAAACAAAAGGCAACACATCTATTCAACAGTGAGCATAGAGGAAATGAGAAGTGTACTGCCAATTTGCCATCTCTTTTGTATCTGTCGTTTGAGGAGCTTGAATAAATCTCCCTTCCACCCCATGGTAGAAATCTTGATCTGCTACTATGATTAGTTTTTACTAATTCCCATCAGTCTATCCTTACTTACTGTATAATGAGTTGCTTAATGCCACTCCTGTAACTTTTCCCATTTCTGCTATAAAGACCAAGTGCTGATGACCTGAAAACAAACTTTACAATAAAAATATTAGTGAAAATGACCACTATGATTACCTCCCCTCAATGTTTGAGATGTTCCATAACTTGGAAGATTACGGTGGAGACCAAACTCCCCACATCCTTAGCTTCATCTTTGAATGTACGTGTATTCCTCTCATACATAAAATGTAAACAATAGTGGAAAGGAGAATTGGAAAAAGGTTATTGTCCGAGGGTCTAAAATGGAGGTTAAACTAATTAAGAATGGACTGGAGATTTGAAGGTACTGGGATATGTAAATGGAAATGGTTGAGACAAAGGTCCCATACGGTTTTGGAATAGGAGCACTCAAAAAATAAGTGGTCAATAGTCTCATTTGCTGAGAAACATAGGAAGCAATGATTTGGGGTTTGGGCTAGCCACAAAATAAAGGAACATCAAGAGCTATTAGCTTTGGACCAAACCAGCTTAAACCAAGTAACAGTTTGAAGAGGTGGTCTCAGGCAATTATAGACTAACCTGTTAGTGTACCTTTTAGAAGGGTGAGCTAACCATTCCAAACTGCCCGAAATTGAACTATTTGGAGTATACTCGAGGGGCTCAAGGTTGCGAATATCCCCTATAGAAGCCTCTTGCCATCTCCACTCATCACTGCTGATAATTTTTGACACTCTTGCTGTCATTGGAAAATCTGGTCTATTAATCTCTCTAGTAGTAGAAAAGTCCTTCAATATTCCATTAGAATGCCACGGATCCTACCACAATATAGTAGAAATTCCATTCCCTATCCTAAATCTGAATTGGTTCTGTAATTTATCCCTCGCAACTCAGATTTTCCTCCAACTCCAGGAACTATTATTGGTTGGTAGGGCGCTCTAGAAATTTTCCCTATGCAATAAAATTGTATGGACCCACTTAACCCAAATAGCTTCCCTATCGACAAACAAATACCAAAATCCTTTTACCTAATAGAACATAATTCTAAGTGGTTAAATGTTTGATCCCTAAACCTCCATCCTTTTTAGTTCTACAAATGTCACTCCATTTTACCTTGGCAGACGAATTAGAATCCACCTTCCCTGCCCACAAAAAATTTCTAAGCTTAGACTCTATATCCTTAAGGATGGAAGAGGGGAGGATGAAAAGGGAAGACCAATATACTTAGAAAGAAGACAAGACTGAAATGACCAATTGAAGTCTACCTGTATAGAAAAGAGTTTTATGAGTCCAATTGTTTATCCTCTTATCAATTTTTTCCAAGATGGGTAAGCAGTCCCTCCTAAATAACCTTCCTGTCAAAAGGGGAACCCCTAAATAACAAAAGGGAAGGGTGCCTTTTTTAAGGCCAGAGATAATTTCCATTTAATGAGTCAAATAAGTCACATCTGGAGATAAGAAAATTTGACTATTGGAAGTATTCATTTCCATACCTGAAAAAAATGGAGAAAGTAACCAGACAGTCAAGTAAAGTCTGTGCTGAGTTCAAATCAGCATGACAAAACATAAGGAGACCGTTAGCGAACAAGAGATGAGTGATTTTTACATCGCCAATGATATTTGAAGGTAGGATTAGCGACTATAAAGCCATTCAGACTTCGAGAGAAAACTTCCATACAAATTATGAAAAGGAGGGGAGATAAGGGATCTCTTTGGCGAAGGCTTGATTTACCTCTAAAAATTTTTGAGGGTGTGCCATTTATCAAAATAGAATATGAATGGGTAGTCATACATTCTTTGATCAACTCAATGAACTTAATGGGGAGACCTACAGCAACTAAGACATTAAGAAGGAAATCCCAATGAATAGAATCATAGGCTTTTTGAAGGTCCACTTTGAAGGCACGCCTCTTTTGGTTATTAGAAAGTTGATAATTGTTGAAAATTTCTTGGGCCAAAAGAATGTTATCCCCAATTCTGCGATTCTTAATGAAGGCACTTTGATTAAGGCTAACAACATGAGGGAGAATCTCTCTAAGTCTATTAGCTAGGATTTTTGCGATTATCTTATAAAGCAAATTGCAACACGAGATAGGTCTATAGTCTTACACTGTAGAAGGGTGGGCTTTTTTAGGAATGAGTGAGATGAAAGTTGAATTTAGCTCTTTGAGGAGTTTTCTATGAATGAATTTTTTTTAATAGCTTTAGTATGCCAGGTTTGTTTGAATGATATTCCAGGTTTGTTTGAAGAAAAACTATTGAAACCATCAGGTCCTGGGGCCTTATTTGGGTTAAAAGAATGGACAATCTCCTTTATCTCTTAGGCTGAGACATCCTCAGTAAGCGAATCAGTCAAAGTGCCAGGTAAAGGATGAGGGAAAAGACTTTCCACATCCTTTTTGGAAGAATGAAGGTTCTTTTAATCGCCAATGAAACCGAGGAAGAACTCAATAAACTCAACTTGAATCGCTTCTAACCCAACTATCCTGTTCCCATTACCCACAACTAAGGAATGTATGTGATTTCCATTTCTGTGTGCAAGGAGCGAGTTATGGAAAAATTTAGTATTCCTATCTCCTTCTTTGAGCCATTTAATCCTGGAGGATTGTTTAAAGAAAGACTCTTGATCTTCTAGATCCCTGAGTAACCCGTTTATGGCTTCAGATTCCCTATCATACAGAATAGAAGACCTAGGCAAAATTCTCATTTGATCCTGAATGGTATTAAGGGTCACTTGACAATTTGCCGCTCTAACATTCACATCCCCTACCTGGCTAGAGTTCATCATTTTGAGCGCTTTTTTTAACTAGCTTGAGCTTAGAAACTACACAAAACATTGGAGAGCCTTGAACTAGAGAGGACTAAACTTCCTCAATGGTCTGAAGGAAATTGGGCTGGGAAGCTAGAAAATTGAAGAATCGGAAAGGAGCAGCTCTCTTTCTCAAATTAGACAAAGCCCTAACCACTATCGGGAATGATCGGAAATGTTTGGGTTCTTGTACACAAAAGGAATAGGGAAACCTAGAGCTCTATGCTGAGTTAATAAGGGCTCTATCTAACTTCCTTGCAACAAAGGAATCTCCACTTTGTTTGTTGGTCCAAGTAAAACGAGGACCACTCACATTTAAATCAAACACAGAAATGTCCTCAACACACTTTTGAAAATCACTAAACCCATTCAAAGTATAGGGGCTGATGGGTTCTGCTTTAGAAGGAGATAAAATCGCATTGAAGTGCCCATCTACCATCCAAAGAAGGTTACCCACTAAGATATTGAAGGAAGAAAGATCAGACCAAAGATTCTTCCTATAGTTGAGATTGGTGGACCCAAAAACACAAGTCAGTAAGAAGGAGGAAGAGAAATTTCTAGGGGACATCTCTAAGTGGAGCAGCTGATCACTAGTTATAAGAATAGAGCACATAAACCTATCTGGGTTCCAGGCAATAACTATCCTAGCATTCGAAGCCTGGTTTCCATTACTGTAAGAAACCCATCTCGGAAACATGGAGGAGTAGATAGACTGCAAGTAGGAATGAGACCTAATCCTAGATTCAATCAAACATACAAAAGAAATAGATAAACTACTAAGACAAGCTTTTACAACTAATTGATTTTTGGGGCTGTTGAGTCCCCTAACATTCCAAAAAACCAAATCCATAGTACAAAAACAACCAGAATCATAACCTACTTCTGTTTCCTTCTAGATTTCCTAGTACTCTTCATAGTAAAAACCCCCTCTTCCCTACCCGTAATACCAGAACAGATAGGAACCAATTTAGACAGAAGAGAGGAAGGGATACCTACCTGATTTGCAGCAGATGAATTGGAGTCTTCAAGGTCTCCTCTCAATTCTTCTTGCAAGTGAGTATCTGGGCTTTGACTCCCAGCACAACTTGCATCTTTATCTCCTTGGGTATTCATATCATTCAGAAGAATCTTTTGTTGTAACTCCTGGCCCTCACATTGCCCATTTAGGATCTCTGCTGGTTTAGTTGGCTTGTTATTTGAAGGACCCTACTTTAAGGTAAGTTCCTGCTCCTCTATCGACTTCTTAGGAGTGTTTAAATTTTGGTCCTTGCCCTGCTCCAGTTCTTGTTGGAAACTAGTCTCAAACCTTCTCCCAGTAGGAGCCCATTCTTTCTTCAATGTATTCTACTCAGGTCGCCATTCATACTCAACTCTAATTTCCTTAATCTAAATTTCAGTATTTTATTTATATTATCTATATCATCCATTTTGAATACAAATAGTTCAAAATTATTAATGAAGACACTAACAAGACCTATTTGTCTCTAATTAGTTATATTCTATTTATAAATTACTAGAAAAATAAGTCTTTTTTCCAAAAATAAATTAATGAGTGTAAACTTCCATTAAGTTGTTATTTATTTAAACACTTTCGTATAAAATGAAACTATAACCTCTCCATTAATGAGACGAAGAAGATATATTTAATCTTATTAGTGGGGTTGGCAACTCTTGTAACCTTATATAAGATAACTTTTCTTCTTAAAAGGAGGTAACAGAAGCATGAGAAAACTTATGCATTTAATATTGTTTATAGGAGCACCATGAAGCTGATGCTATATAAACGAGCCTCATTTAAAGAGCATAAGAAGTCAAGAGTTCTAATAGAGAAGAAAGCAAATCCAAAAGGTAAATAGACCAAAACAAAAATTGTATAAGAGAAAGATAAGATAGCAAAAAGAGAAGGGGATGGATCTATGTATGCCATAAAACAAAAAGAAAACAAGTAAATAAGAATGGAGAAAATCACTAAGGACTAGAGATGGCAACGAGTTTGATGTATAGCACTTGAATCTGAACTAAAATTTTTTACTTTGTCTAAATCCAGCCAAAAGTTTGATCGACCTAAACCATTTGATTTAAGCTCAACCAAAGATATTTTTATTCAATCTAAAATTTGATTTATAATGTTTGGCTCAAGTTTGAATTTCATCGAGTTTCACAGGCTAAAAGTAACTATTCATCAAATACAAAACAATATTATTTTATATGTGAAAGAAGCTCGGATTTCAAGTTGTGAAGTCTGAACTTAAGCCAGGTTTGAAGTTTGAAAAAAGAGTCCAAATTCTTAATTGACTCAAAATTAAAAAAGGACTAAGTTTGATCTATAGTCCGAGTACATCCTGATACTCAATCAATTTAACTTTATCTTATTAACTTTGAGTCGGACCAGATTTGAATCCTTTTAGGATCCTTACAAAAGACCTAAAAAAGAAAAGAAAGAGAGAAAAAGTAGAGAAATGTTGTTAGTTTTATCTCTTTATTATCTTGATGGTATTTATGGTCATTACAATACATCAACAAAGAAATTAATGGTATGATCTTGATGGTATTTATGGTCATTATAATACATTAACAAAGAAATTAATGGTATGTAAAATAATTTAATATTAATTATAATAATAATAAGGATGATTTGTGACAATGTTTTCAATTTTCTTTATCTTAAAATAAAAAAAATGTAACGGAGAAAGAACGATTGCATTGCCCCTCCTTATTAGCCAGCGTCAAAGTGCAGTCCCTAGTTACGAGTATGACAACGCGTGGTTAGTGCGACAAATCATCTCAGCTATTAATTATATTATCTCCATCCTTTGCTCTGAAAAGTCAAATCTTTGCTCATTCTGTAATGGAATTACATATGACCCTAAGCCTTGTTGTGCAATCAACCACTTCTAAAATAGATTGATGCATAGCCGCCTCATTCGCTACCTAGAACGCTTTCGTGGTGTTGGCCTCTTTTCGGGTATAGAAAGCGTGTTGACTTTTATGCACTGGTCCTGAAATTGAAACCTGGACTCCTTTTCATATTCTGAAAAATTACGTCGCCTTTAATGATTCCTCACAAGAAAACGTTGAAAATGAGTGAAGCCTCCGCAGGCAACTACAATCGTAGAGAAGCTTGATGAGTTTGAACACTTTTATGATGTTCCTCTCCTTTTATTATTCCAACACTTTTCTTTAGTCTGTACGTTAAGATTTAAGTTCTCAACCTGCCAACTAAAAATTGAAACTTTCCTAGTTGTAAAATGTCCCAATTCGTAGCCCCATTACCCCATTATTGGTTTGTTTTTTTCTTTCTTCAAAACATAGAACTAAGCAGCAACCAAACATTTACGGGCAGAAAGCATCCCTTGAAAATAACGGCATTGTGTTCTAGTTTGACATCATATTGCACTTCATCATTCCGAATGTGCGAAGCTCTGTCCTCCTCCCATTTTTTTCCTGCCAAAGCTAGTTTTTTTCCTTGACTTCTCATTCAATTGGAAATTCCCGATTGCTGTAAATTTGTAGTGACCGCGTCCCTGAAATGGTTTCGCCTGGAAGTGATTCAGAAATGGAGAATAGAAGTGTAATGATCAGGGTAACTACAAATTCAGCAACTTTGGCAGTGATAACTTCCATGTTTTTCACAAAATTATTGGCAAGGCCGAATATACTGAAATAGAAAGCTGACGCGTCGATCGAAAACAAAAAATAATTCAATACAAGAACAGAAAAGTAACGTTATCCCCAATTAAAAGTATCGTGTTTCTTATCGCAGAAGAATCAATGAATCATTGATTGTGCCGGAAACAATTTCTTCTCTTTTTTGTTGGGCATATCGGGAATAATCCAATACAAGATTATTGGATTAAACTGTGTAAGTGTTGGTACTTAATTCTCAGGACAAGCATGTTTCACGGGAATATGTTGTCATTCACAATACAAAAGGATAATTCTCATCGATGGAATCTTATACCGCACAAGCATGCATGTTTCACGCATTAATAATCAATTTCTCTTATTAAAAAGCGAAGAACTCTTCCGATCAAATATGGGGTTGCCTAAGTTATGAACGTGTTTCTCAGCATCGAATTATGTATGTCTTTTGCTTTCCTATGAGATACAGAAAGGGACTAAACAGCGCAAATTGAAATAGACATGCAATAATGAAATGAGATTTTCGTGTTGCAGGCTTCGTACCGGATTATCAACTAACAAGTATATCAACTCGAATCCAAGATACTTACTGATCTAGTAATAAACAAAGCATTTTTGGTTGTTTTCTAAGAGGTTACTGAAGAGTTGGTGGGAACATACGTTCTTATATTTGTAGGTGGTGGGGCTGCTCTTACAAACAATGTTCAAAGACCAACCATTGTTGGCATAGCAATTTTGTGGGGTGTAGTATTGATGGTGTTAGAATATGCTTTTGGACACGTCTCTTGTGGACATTTTAATCCTTACAGTTTCCATAGGCCTTGGTGCTGCCAGAAAATTTTCTTGGAAAATTGTGAGAATCACTCATTTAAAGTTGCTTTACCTGCTGATCATTTGCATATATACTTATGTCAAGAACCTGAAACAACAGAGAAATCCTAGCTGATCACATTGTTTTTGTGTTTCTAGGTCCCTCTACATCTTGGCTCAATTGTTAGGAGCCACACTGGCATCACTCACTCTCAAGTTTCTGTTTCATGACCAAGAAAATATTCAAGCAACAGCGACCCAGTACTCGAAATCCACCTCAGATCCTGAAGCCCTCACTTGGGAATTCATAATTACTTTTAACTTGATGACTACAATAATATTGGCAGTCGCAACAGACCATAGAGCGGTATGTCCTACCTGGTAACTAACATAAGTAGTTAAATCTTCATAAGTTCGTGGCTTCCATAAAATCTCACTATCAATACTGTTGGAATTAAAACTAACAACAAATGAATTTTACTGTAACTCAGCAGAGAACAAAAAAAGAAAAAATATAGGGTGAAATGTCTTACATCTTTATTTAATCAAAATACTTGTCAAGCAATAACTGAAAAGCAACAAGCAATAACTGAAAAGCAACAATTTAGCTTGCCACTAAGCAACTAATAACTGACTTTCCTATTCTGCTGCACCTGACAATGTGCAATAGATATTAACCTGCAGCAGAAAAATAGAACAAACAGAAACTGAAAACCAGAAAATTAGGACATGAAATTAACATGTGAAGCCTTGACTAACTCCCAGCATAGTTAGCAGCTAGTGGAGCACAACTGCAACACTTCTCCTTCTTCAGTAGCTACAAAATCTGTTAGGAACCAGCCCTTAGAACACTTAGAGTTTTACTATACTATTACAATATACTAACCACTACCATAGAGAAATATAGTATTTCTCCCCTAACCAGAGCAGAGTTGCTCCTCCCTCACTAACCAGAGCAGATTGCTCCTCAGAAGGTGTGATATCCTTCTGTCACTTTTCTTCACTCAAATGTTCTGCCTACCCCTCCCTTCTTCTTTTCCTCCCTTTACAGCCTCCCTAGTACATACGGTTATAACTAACTCTTGTTCTAGAATAATTCTTTCTCTCTCTCTCCCAAAGATCCTAACAAAATCTAAGTTTCTTTCTCAAATTTGCTAACAGAAAGTGATTGGTGAAAATATATGTAATTTGATCATCAATGTTGCAATACAACAAACACACTTCATTTTTTTGAACCTCCCTTGAAAAATATAATTTGATGTTGAAATATTTTGTCTTCTCATAGAAAACAGGATTGTTGGAGATTGCAGTTGCAGCTTGATTATCAACAAACACTCTTGTGTCCTCCTTTTGTTCCATCTGTAAATTAATCAAAATTTTCTTAAGCCATAATGCTTAATTTACATCTGTTGTGGCAGCAATGAACTCTACCTCAGCAGTTGATTGGGCTACTATATCTTACTTTTTTGAACTTCATGAAAAGACACCTGAGCCAAAAGTGAAGTAATACCCTAATATGCTCTTCATGTCATCTAAGGACTCTGCCCAATCATTGTCAGAATAGTTATGAATTTGAGAATTTTGATAGTAGCAAAATAGAACTCCATAATCAATAGTTCCTTTGACATATCTCAGAACTCTTTTGACTACTTTGAAATGCACTTCATTGGCACAATGCACAAACCTTGATAAAACACTCACATCACATAAAATATCAGGTCTGGTTGTTATGAGATACTTCAAGCATATGATGAGACTTCTGTAAACACCTTCTTCCTCTTAACTCCATCTCCTTTGGTAAGCTTCTCTTTTTGGTTCATTAGAGTGCTTATTGGTTTGCAATCCTCTATCTGAAACTTTTTTAGAGTTTCCTTGGCTTACTTCTATTGGAAAATGAACACACCCTGCTGCTTTTGTTTGATCTCCATGTCAAGGAAATAAGCCATCTCACTAAGGTCTGTCATTTCAAAGACCATCATCATCTCCCCCCTTAAAATTTTCAATAAGTGCTGCATTAGTTCTTGTCACCAAAAGATCATCCACCTATAGAGAAACTATCACAATGTTAGTTTTATAATGACTAATATAAAGTGTGAATTCATTTTGGCTTTTCACAAAACCCAAACCAAGTAAGTGCTCATTAATTATACTAAACTAAGCCCTTGGTGCTTGCTTAAGACCAAAGAAGGCCTTCTTGAGCAAATAAACCTTATTAGTGTGTGTGGAAGGGGGGGGGGGGAACCACCATGACTCCTCTCTTCTCGAGAATCCATACATCCCTTATCAGCGTATGGACATCTATCTCTCGAGCACAGGTTAAGGTACACAAGTAAATTGTTGATAAAACTCTAAAATAGAATTCTCTTTTGACTCCATTTTTTTTCCTACGGAAAATACCTATAGGTATTTCAATCGAGATACGAGAGCAGGACATTAGTTCTTTCTCTCGTTCTTGAATCGATTGGAGGGGGATAATAGATCTATTTCTTCGCCTCTTTGTCAATAAATCAGAATTCTCATGGGAAATGGCAGGATGGATTCTCACCAATGTTTGCATTACTCAAGCCGACATTCTCGTTTCCACTTCGTTCACCCCTGCTCGCGCGGGTGCTTCCCTCTAAGGCGGAACGCTCCCCTACAAATTCAAAAATCTACAAATTACAAAGAAGTTTTAGCATTTCTCATTCAAATTTTTCTCCCTTATTTCTTTATTCTTATAAGGATTCCATTTTGACCATTATTATGATATTCAATATATCAAGAGGATTGGATATCAGTAAACTAAAAGTAAAATAAAAGCATTCAGGATTTGATTGGATCTGTTCAATGAGATAAAGACCCAATTTACAAATCTTTCCATTTTCCAATTCGACCCAATCCATTCGTTCATAGAGTTATTTATTTGAGAATCACCGTCAATGTCTCGGTGTAGGTAAGTCCGATATAATCCTTTGTTCCATATTATGGATGGGGCTATTTACAACTAGTCAATTAAGAATTTTCAGATGTACTCGTACTAGCAAGTGCATCAAAGATGCAGTCATCAATTCTCCCGAGAGGCTATAAGTTTCCAAAATTATTGCTCTTTAACTCAAAAAAATTGTATTATTCATTTGACATGAGTAGTTGAAGCGAACTCTCCTAAGAGAAAAAGATGAAATAGGTCCGCTAATATACCCAATGTCCCTGCTGCAATATGATGGGAGACTATTCTGCCAATAACAAAAGGGTCAAACCCTTCCACACCCCATGCGGGATTTACAGCTTGGACTTTTCCAGTGAGTCCATAAGGATCGGACACCCATATTCCCGGACCATATAATCCGGTTACATGAAAAGCGCCAAAACCAAAGCAGGCCACCCCTTACGACATGAGCTGACGACAGCCATGCACCACCTGTGTCCACGTTCCTGAAGGCACTCCCCTCTTTCAAGAGGATCCGCATCAAGTCAAGCCCTGGTAAGGTTTTTCTCTTTGCATCGAATTAAACCACATGCTCCACCGCTTGTGCGGGCCC
>JANZLH020000100.1:365853-376124 GCA_026770325.2 Erythroxylum fimbriatum
GCAAATAGAACTCCTTTCAGGAGTATCAATACCGTCACATGAATCGTAAATGCATGAATGTGATGTACCAAAAAATCAACAGTTCCTAGTGGAATAGGTAACAAAGCAACTTTGCCGCCTACGACCACTAAATCACCACCCCCTAAGTCAAACTGGTGCTTGTTGTTGAATCAGGAGCCGTTGCAACATGTTATGGCCAATACCAGGTATATAAGTAGTGATTTCAAATCCAGAGGTTAATCATACTCTGGCAACTTTAGGTAAGGCAGAGTTTGGTTTTTTGGGGGTGATAGTGGAAAAGTTGACAGATAAGTCATCCTTACTGCTATAGCCAACAAGGATGCCAAGTTTAGCCTTCTTGTCTAACTTATCCCTCTTAATTTGTGGCATATAGGTGAAACATAAGCAACCAAACACTTTTAAGATTTTTCAATGAAGGTCTATATCCATATCACGCCTCATAAGGAGTTTTTCCATCTATTGCTTTAGTGGGTAGTCTATTCAGCAAAAATACTAATGTATTTGCAGCTTCTGCCCAATATTCCTTAGGTAAGTACTTCTCATGAAGCATACATCTGACCATCTCCATGATTGTCCTGTTCTTTCTTTCACTAACTCCATTTCGATGTATACTGTATGAAGCTATAAGTTGGTGCTCAATAACTACCTCCTCACAAAATAGGTTGCATTTTTCTGAATTGTACTCTTTGCCATTGTTAGACCTCATAACTTGGATTTTGCAACCACTTTGATTCTCAATCCATTGCTTAATCTTCCAAAAAACTCCTGCAACTTCTGACTTAAACCTGAGAAAATAGATCTGACACTCATCAATAAATCCTATACAATATTTACCCTCTTTAAGTAAAGAAGTCCTTTTAGGTGCAGCCAAATTCGTGTGGATTAGATGCAGCCTCTCAGTTGCTCTCAGAGAAGATTGTTTAAAAGAAAGTCTTGTTTGTTTGCCATATGACAAATTTTGCAGCATGGTAATTCAGATTCCAACTGAGGCAAGCCTTAAATAAGTCCTTTCCCTGCGAAGTTAATACTGCAGCATAAGTCACCTAGCCTTTTTTGCCAAGTTTTAACATTATTTATAGAAATAGGATAGGTTGCCTGCTCCTCCTCCATTGGATCCAAAGAAAAACTCTTACCTTTCATCCTTATTCTGAATACTTCCTGATCTCTAGCATCCTTGACCAAGCATTTGTTATCTTCAAATATCACCTTGAAGCCTTTCTCCAGTAATTGTCCCACAATCAACAAATTTTGGTCAATTTCAGGCACAATTATCACATTATTAATTAACTTTGTCCCCATGAAACTTTCAATAGGTACTATGCCTTTTTCCTCGGATAGCTATACACTTCCTATTGCCAATTCTAACCTTTGACATTTCATATTTATCAAGCTTCTTAAATAAGTATTGATCATAGGTCATATAGTTGGTGCAACCACTATCAATGAGCTAAGTTTCACTTGAACTATAGCCAACAAAACATGTGTCTGCAAATAATTGCTCCTCCTCCTCTTATTGGTCCACCAATTGAGCTTTATGCTTTTGAGGAATATAGCTCTTACAGATTTTCTGATAATGACGGCCTATGCAATTACATTTGTTGCATCTTACATCTACTCTTCTCCAACATTATAGGAGGATGAACTTCTTGCCAAAATGCTAACAAGAGAGGTAATCCTTTTTGCTTCTGGTGCTGTTATCATTAGTAGCACCGCCATTAACATTCTTCTTTTTTTCTCTTATTTTCTTTCCTTTGCTACTATGATTAATTTGAAGTTTAGCTTACAAAGCTCCTTCTATAGAACCTTCTTGCCTCATGAGCCTCCTTTGCTCTTGAGCCTGCAAAGTAGTTAACAATTCTGCCAAGGCAATACTTTACAAATCTTTCGTATTCTCCAATGAGGATATTGAAGCCTTAAAATTTTCAAGAACTGTTACAAGAACTTTGTGAACTATGCTAGAATTAGAAAGTTCAATACCAAGCAACCTTACCCTGTTGACGATGCTCAAAAGTATGTCAAAGTACTCCTGGATTGTCTCTAACTGCTTCATTCTTTGCATCTCAAACTCCCTCTAATTATCTGATTGCCATTGTACTCTTCCTTGAGAAAGTCATAGATTGCTTTAGCTGATTCAATGGTCATAATTTTGGTGAAGATTGATGCTGAGACAACAACAAATAAACATGCCTTAGCTTTCGACTTCCTTCGCTTCTTTTCCTTGTGACTCTTGATTTGTGCAATAGTTGGATTGTTAGGCAATGGAGGGACCTCGTAGTCGTCCTCAACATCTTCCCAAAGATCATTTGCATCAAGAAAAACTTCCATTCTTGTTGCCTATACTTGATAATTTTCACCGTTGAACATTAAAGGTGTAGCGGCAGTAAATGGAATTTTTGAATCCATAGATTTTAGCAAAGTGTGGGGTTCACTCAGATCACTCACAAGTCCCTTAAGAATAGTGCTCTGATACTAATTTGTTGGAATTAAAAAGAATAGCAAATAAATTTTACTGTAACTCAACAACGAAAACAAGAGAAAAATATAGGCTGGAATGTCTTACATTTTTATTCAACCAAAATACTTGTTTAAATACATCAAGCAATAATTAAAAAGCAACGATTTAGCTTCCCACTAAGTAGTTAATAACTGACTTCCCTATTTTGCTGCAACTAACAATGTGCAACAGATATTAATAACATGCAGCAAAAAAATAGAACAAACGAAAACCAAAAAATTAGGATATGGAATTAACATGTGAAGCCTTGACTAAGTTACTGCACAGTCAGCAGATATTGAAGCACAACTGCAACAAATACTGTTATCTGAAAACTAGAGTAAAGACCTATGTGGAGTCGCAATAGGCAGAACCTTGTTGGTTAACTTCATGATTGTTGGGTACAAAGCTCTAAATTTAGCCCTTTCTGAAATTGTATATTGTTACACCATCTAACATATTTGGTATTAAGTATTTTTTTCACGAATTGTATGTGCTACATGCCAATTACTAGAGCTTCAATGAACCTTGCAAGAAGTTTAGGACCCACTTTAGTGTCCATTGTTTTTTAGTATCTCTGGGTGTTTATTGTTGTCCCTACAATAGGAGCACTAGCAGCAGTTTTAGTACACGACATCCTTTGTGTGCCCAAGCCTGAATAGTCCAAGGAAAGTAGCATAGTTGCACTCAAGCGTCTGTAGTCACTTGGTGAAGCATAGACAAATTAGCTCTTATTCTGATGAAACATCCAGTTGATGTCTGCTAAAATCAAGACAATCATTTCCATGGATGATGGCCTCCATTGTGCCTTGCATACTTTGGCTCCGTTCCATCTCATCTTAGCGCGTATACAAAAATTTTACCAGCCATTTTCCTTTCTAACTTCTCTGCTCCTGTTTTTTCCCCTTCCACCTAGCATGTATAATTATTCACTGGTAATTGTGAACTTCACATTGAAGTGGCTTGTTTTACACCAATTTATTGGACAAGTGGAATTCCAGTTCCCAAAGAAGTTGAACTCAAACAGAGGGCAACAGAAAGGACCAGGGCAATAGAAACAAAATAAAGAATCAAGACAGGGGCAAGCAGGACTGACCGGGAATCATCCACCTAATCCATACACCAAAAATTAAAAAATAGAAAGCACAATCATAGCTTTATCAGTGGTCCACATATCCTACTGTTACCTTCCTCTTCCACAGTCGCTATACAGCAAAGCTACTTATATGGTACAAGTACAGGAAAATGGACATAGCAGATGAAGAACCGTAGCAGGTGTTGAAGGTCAAACCATGTATCATATTACATCTGTGGGAATAAGTGTGGTGGAAACTTATATACACGGGACCCGATTTTATCTATCCACAAACTCTGAGGATTGAGTTTCGCGTGTCATCAACCACCCATCTTCTGGTATTGCCACGGATTTATATATTTTACCTGTAACAAGAAAGAAAGTATTATGTGAAAAACAATAATCCAACTCCTCATGCTCATAGAAGCAGTACTGCCCATTTTCAGACTTTTTGGGCTAGTCAAGTAAGGGGAAGGTCATAATGTTCAGTCTTTTTAATAGCCCAAATTTGTGGGTGAAATGTGATTTCCTTAGATGATCAGTCTTTAATCACAAGTCAAAATGCAACCTATACTACGACTGTTGCAAAAGAAGTTTAACCGCAAACCATGTGCAAGAAAGGTATTGGATAGTCTCTTGAATTCTCATATCTGTAATATGGTTCTTACCCAGTTTGAGGTAATCGCCTCCAATTTATTATCTGATGAGTTTGCGGATGCCTCTGCAAGTAAGACGAACTATTGCCAATTCTATTTTCATCACTAACGTACTGCTCTGAATAACCAGAACTTGAAGGAGCCCAAACTGGAACTACAACTCCATCCCTCTCTCTCCTACTGCTGCTTGATGATTCTGCTGTTGAGTCTTCAGCATCTCCTACATCCCTGATAATATTAAAACGTGGCACATTGTTGGGCCTCTGAACATTTGGAGTGCCTTCCTGATTTGAAGCTTCTCTTCCTGGTTCTTGATGTACATTTATGTTTCTTGGTACTTCTGTTCTGCTATCTTGGGCCAAATTTCGGAAATCAAGAGAAGTCTCTTCCGCTTCAAGTCGTACCAAAGAAGAGGTCATGCTTGGGACCATCTGATCCTCATAACGCCTATTTGTAGTATGAGGGTTGTCTCTCATAGATTCATGGCTTTCCTCCATTTGTATGTCTTGAGGGAAGGCATTTGGTGCTGAATCAAAAGAATCTCCAAGCCCTTCCTCCGTCCCATTCTCAATTGCAGCTCTTGAAGCTGCTTCTTGTTGCCACATTTCTGAAAGTGCTCTTTCCAACCTGGCCTTTGCTGCATCTATTCCTACAATGGGGAGAGGATAATTTGATCCCAGTTCAATTCCAGCCGCCTGGAGGACAGATTCAGGTGCATTCCATGGATGGTGTATCCATTCAGTTGGTAAACGGGCAAGTTCCGGAAGCCATCGTCGTACGTATTCTCCATTGGGGTCAAATTTGTAACCTTCAAGCTGTTAAAAATGGCAACTGAATTATACGTCTTACCAGGGCATTTATCATAGGAAAAGCGCATCAGATGACATGATATGACAGTACAATTGCATCTTCAAAGCTTTTACATATTTTTAATACTCTAAATGTAGAAACTTCCATGGGTTATAAGATAACATAACAATGAAATATACATGGAGAGTGCTATAATTACAGAATCTGTATACCATGTTCCAAGTTTTTCCATGAAGATTTCTAGGTGGTAAATGGTGATCAGGTCAAAGCATGAAGAAAACATTTGACAGCACAATAACTCAACTGTCAAGCACAACACTAATCCATTGATAAGTGTGATAAAATACAACTAACTCGATTAACGCCTTCGGGAGTTTTAAGATAGCTTTGCTGTTGATGCATGTCTAATAGCTTAGTAGCTAAAGGTCAATTAACAGCCGTGAGTTGTGCATGGCCCAAGCACGATAAGAAGGAACACCCTTGACAAGTAACCAAAAATAGTCAGACTTATGGCACCAAGATTATGGAATTAGAATATTTGTTTTAAAATTTCCTTAGTCTGCAAATTTCTTAACCTGAATGGCTTTAAACTCAATAACCATTAAAAGTAGGATGGTAGGATGGTTGTGCCTGATTCCTACAACCAGCATACATAACCCCAAACCATGCCAGTGAATAAGGACAAACACAAGTTCAAGCTGCGAAATTGTACTGCTTAGAAAAACTGAACCTCATTCTCTTTACCTGTGGATGATCAATGCGATCAAACTCTCTCCCATCAGGAAGAGTGCCAGATATATACTGCCAGCCAAGAGCATCACTCTCTAAATCCGCATCGAGGAGGGTATCCCAGAAATACTTCATACCCCATCGCCAAGGAAGCTGTAGAACCTTCACGAAGAAGCTAGAAACTACAACCCTTATCCGATCATGAAGCCAACCAGTGGCCCACAACTCTCGCATTCCAGCATCAACTAATGGATATCCAGTTCTACCTTGTCTCCATGCCTTAAAGTAACCCTCATCTACAACCCAAGGAAAGAACTTAAGGTGCCCAAGAAGAGGCCTTTCATGACTATAAGGATGGTTAAAGCTCATGTATCTTGAGTACTCCCTGAGACCAATTGACTTCAGAAACAGGTTCACGCTTTCTTCACCAGCCTTATTCCCTTCATTGGCCCACAGAACTTGCTTGATACGAACAAGATGGAACACTTTTCTAACACTTACCTCCCCAAAATGTAAGTGAGGAGAGAGAAAAGAAGTTGTAGCACTATCAGCCTTCCTTCGGTTCTTAGAGTACTCGATGAGAGGTCCATTAATAAATGTCGTCAAAGCCCTATCAGCATTGCTCCACCCAGGTGACCATGCTCGAGCAAGAAGTGCATTGCTTCCCTTCTCCAATTCATCTTCAAATATTAACGTGTCTGAATGGCATTCAGACACATTGCCTGAAAGAATTTAAACATTTTTGGAGAGCAGAAATGAGAAAATAACAATTATGCAGAGGAAAAAAGTCACAATATAACCATAATGTGAAAACAGAGAGTAAATCCAACTTAAAGCAGAGAGTGTTCACTCATTTGTAGACACAGGCCATCAGAGTTTACTTGGGAGAAAATTTCACTAGCCACAAATACAGGCCAGAGGGGGCATTCTAACTATTTAGCTTCGAATACATGTTCTGCAATCTGCTTTACCATGATATAACATGTTCCAAAGCCTGAAGGTAAAATCTGTCCCATTTGTCTCAAGGGTGCACTTTATGCTTGAGAAATTCCAAGTTCTTGTATTTAGTTTTGCGAGAGTGAATGACAATGAATACGGTTCTGAGTGTTCATTGCACCTATGTTGTGGGATTTAGAAATGTCTCTATCCTTAGTACATACACACGTTGGAAAGGATCGAATAGGCTAAAGAAAAAAGCAAAACCAACTTAGAAAGAAGGAAAACCTGAAACAATCCTCTTGGGTGGGAGAAGTGGAGCCTCTGGATCATAAGGCATGCTAAGACATCTCTCCCAGAATTCAGAAAAGGTTGAGAAAGGACGGCCTTGGACATCAGTGACATCCCATGGCTCATAAAGCAAATCTGCATTGAAGGATCTTACGGCCACCCCATGAGAAGTCAAGACCTCCTTTGCCCGGTGATCTCTAACCAGTGACAGTGGATCTGGACATTATTAAATTACAAATAGTTGTTGATATAAAAGATGCATTTCTGCAATTAGCTGTGGAGTTTCAAGAGTTCTCAAGGTAAAATAAGGCCTTTTATCCTGAAACTATTGCCATAATAGAGATTGACTAATCCCAAAAGCAGCAACAAGGTGGAAGACACAAATACTAATTTATTCTCAACTGATGTCCCTACAATAACAAAAGTAATCGGTGCCGACTGTATGAACCAACAATCAGCTATTAGTCAAACAAAAATGAGAAGATAAATCAATTTTCAGAAACTTCTGCAAAACAGAGAAGAAATAATCATGATAGTTTCAAAAGCAGAATCCAAATCTTTGGCCAAGGGCCCCTTGAAGAAAAGATTAAAATAAGGATAGCTTAGAAGGGAAAAAGATCAACTTACACAAAACCCAAAAACATAAACTAAGAATATCATATCTCGAGGTCAATCCACACGTTCAACAAACCATGCACAACAGAAACAAATTAAGGATATGCTGAATCTAATACACACAAGAAGATGCAAAAGGCAAAAAAGAAAAAGGAACAAAAGAAGAAGAAAAATATGCCGACCGTATAGATGATTGAAGAAGAGCTTAGTAGCACCAGTGGATTTGACAACCTCAAGAAGAGTAGATACTGTGTCAGTTGATCTCTTGGTGACAAGAGAAGTACCAACGCTCCTCAAAGAAGAGTCGAGATGAGCCAAGCTTTGCTTGAGCCACCACCTTGAAACTCTTCCAGGGTAATAGTGACCTTCTTCTTCGGGTGCCCATATGAACACCGCAACAACAGCCCCAGCTCTAACACCAGCTGCAAGTGCTGGATTATCCTCAATCCTCAAATCTCTTCTGAACCAAACTATGCTACACGCACCAGCAGACATAACTCCAAGATAAAGACAAGCAGCACCCACTTCCTAGTCGTCCTTGTGCCAGCTAAAAACCATACCTTTATTCTTGGCTAACTGGTAGCTTTAGCAACTCCGAAATGAATTCAAATCAAGATGACACCTTTTGCTTATACTTATTGGTCTTCAGACTGTGAAGAGCTAAGACTTGAACAAGAAAAGGGTCGTGTGATTCTGAGGATTGGTGACTGTCTGGCTGATTTAGCAGTTTTCTTTCCTTTTTTATTTGTCTCTCTCTCTCTCCTTTTATACTTCTTTTGGTTGCATACTTGACTGTTCTTTTTTCATTTAAGTGGTTTCATATTGCATTTATTATGTATTCTTCCAAATTAATTGGTGAGTAGAATAACTGATAACTCATTTCTAATGGAATTAAATTTGGGTTATAATCTTTAGCCTTTTTGGTCCAGTTGCAGCCATAAAGTCCCAGGCTTTGTGGAGAGAGAGTGAATGAATAGGAGCTGATAATGGGGTGTGGTGGGACAGAGAACAGGAGGAAATCGACAGGCAATTTGCAACCACAACTTTTGTTTTCCCCTTATCCTATGCAAGACAAGAAAATCACCATCCACCTCTCGAGTTCCCTCTGTAATCCTCTCTCTTTAACAGGGTGAAATGAACCTCATTTTCATCATTTATCAAACTATGCGACTGTTTTGTGTTGAAAACAAAGAGTGGACAAGTAATTGTTTGCATTTGATTCCGATGGGTGATTATCTAGATCCTGATGAGTAAGGAAGACTAGAGAGATAGGAATTGCTGGCTGGCTGGATTTGGCCTTTTCTCCTCTCTTCAAGTGGACCCTAGTTCCTGTTTTTGGAGCTGTTCATAAAGTTTAGATTCCATTTATGTCATTATTTTTGTTACAAGAGATTTACACCATCTATTTCTTTAACTCCTGTCATTGTGCATGTTCATACCAAAACACACCTCTTTTAATTGACAAGTGTAACCTTCCTTAATTACATAAAGCCCACTCCCATCTCAGAAACTTCCTCAAGATTTTTATACTAGCTATCATTGCTTGCTGCAGTTATCTAGAAGGAGTTCATTAATGGTGTGTTGTTTGTTTCTCATTACTCAATGTCATAAAACCATTTACATTAACATCTCTATTGACAATTACACAACTGCTCTCCTCTTCCTTTTTATCGTCCATGTCATAATGAATTTTGATCCTTATAAAGGGCTCAATTCAACATCAGCTATGGTGGACTTCTGTATATGTCCTTATACTTCTTTGTAAACTAAATTGGAAACAGCTACTAGTACAAGAAAATGATTGAAAAAGAAAAGGGGCCTCACTGAAATTGCTCATTAATTTGTCTGAGCTTTATCCGATAAGAGGTTGGTAGATTTCAATCACAGCAGTCTACCGGATGTAAAATGAACCACATTACTTAAAGAATGTTCCACATTCCTTCGTCCTTTGTTGAATATTAACCACCTCACCGTTTTCAAATTTATATTATAAAAGACTACTTCTATAACGATTCAAATTTTCCTTTTCATAGGGTATATACTTCACCTCTCTTTTTAGTGGCAGAATTCATCGCTTAAATGGTCCAGTGATATGATAGAGTCTCGTAGAATGTTAGAAAGTGCTTAACTCATCCCCAAAAGCTAGCTCAAGAGGGGGAGGTTTGCACACTATTATAAACCCTTGAATGCCTTTGTAATTGTCCGACACACCCCCCTCAGTCCAGAGCAAGATTGGACATCTGATAGACATATTGGGCAAATGGACATATTTGGCAAATGGACATAACTGGGCACCGCCTCAAACCATCGAGACAACCTAGCTCTGATACCATGTTAGAAAGTGCCTAACTCACTCTCAAAAGCTAGCTTAAGAGGGAGAGGTTTGCACACTATTATAAATTCTTGAATGCCTTCATAGTTATCCGATGTGGGATTCCTGACACACCCCCTCAGTCTATAGCAGGACTAGACATCTGATGAACATATTGGACAAAGGGACATAACCGAGTACCGCTCCAAACCATCGAGACAAACTGCCTCTGATATCATGTTAGAAAGTGCCTAACTCACTCCCAAAAGCTAGCTCAAGAGGGGGAGATTTTCACACTATTATAAATTCTTGAATGACTTCATAGATGTCTGA
>JANZLH020000100.1:379256-391515 GCA_026770325.2 Erythroxylum fimbriatum
AATAAAATGATTCAAGGAGTTTTGCTTGTTTCTTAGTTATAAATATGTTACTCATGAGCTGTCGAGCTCACCCCCCATTCTTTCCTCCCATCCACAGGTGATGAGCAAGAAAATGAGTGACCGAACCGAGGTCAAGCCATCACTCCCGTTCGCTTTTTGATTTTGAAGCTATATTTTGTAAACAAAGTTTTAGTTGCATTTTTGGAGCAAAAATTACTGTTCATATGGTTTCGTTTAGTTGTAATTTAAATTTTCGAGACTCTAATGTATTGGGGACTATAAATGCCCACTAAACTTTTGTAAGAACTCATATTTCGATATTAGTGAAAGATATTCAAGTTTTATTGTGTTTTGCCGATGTTTGTTCCAAAAGCTACTTTGCATTGATTTTGTAAATGTCCATAAGAATAGGTTTTGTTTATTCTGGCTTTGAGGCAAATTATGGACTGATATGGATTGAACTGGATCAAGCAACCTTCTTGAAAGTTATAGAGTGATTCATAGCTTTCCAATGACGTATAATATGCTATTTTTGGATGTGGGAGTTGAAAGATGTGAATTTTTGAAGTTGGGTGCAAGTGCTGTCAAGAATGGCAAATTTCGGGACAGAAACTTTGAGAGACTATTTGACCCTCATAGAGTTATAAATTGTTCTTATGGTCTTCCTGAAAGTTCTAGTTTGTCTTTTTATCTTTCCATTGATATAAAGTATGACATTTTTGGACAATGGAGTGGAAAGTTATGATGTTTAGAATTTCTGTCACTGTTTAGGATGATATTTTTCAAACAACCACTTTGAGGTGGATTTTGAGTAATTTAGAGGTCAAATTGGTTCTCAAGTCCTTCATGGAAATTGTAGAACTTCCTTTTAGCTTTCCATCGATACAAAAGTTGCAAATTATGGAGTTCTGAGTGAAAGATTATGAATTTTGGAAGTTTAGAAGTCGAGTTGAGCCCCCAGGTGGTTGGCCCTCGCAGGCGCTCGCGAGCATGAGCCCTCGTGCCCTCCTCGCGAGCGCCGAGTGTGCGCACGCCGTGTCGCCCTTACAACGCGGCTGATTTTTTATTTTTGTTCTCCGATCTGACCCCTCTCCACTCTTTTGGTCATAACTTTTTCGTTTGACCTCCTATTGACCTGATTTTTGAAGCATTGGATTCCTAAGAGCATCGGTTGAAAGAGCATGAGTTGGATATTTTTCTGAACAGACTTCAGTATTTTGGCGATATCTTCATCTGTAGAGCTCCAATTGAGTTGATTCTTGTTTCTAAACAAACTAAAGATATGGAGCTACAACTTATCTGAAGGAATCAAATTTCAATTTAGGCCCTAAATTTTCAATTTCTGGAGTGAATTTGAGTGTAGTATTTCTGTCTCGGTTTAATTTTTGCCAGAAAGTATTTTAGCTAATACTTCTTTATTTCTGAACCAAATTGAGCGTTTTTGGTGTCGTTAGAAACTTAAGGAAATGAGGAACAAATGTTGTGAAGAAGTTTTATTGAAATTCCTTTATGAGCTATCCCAAAATCTGTTCGAAAGTAACTGAGATGAGTTTGTTTAACTTGGTGTGGGCACACCAACCTTGTGGGATGCCCGCCTAGATGTCACGTAGGACGTCGGCACATGACTCACAAGGGTGGGGTCCCAACACAAGTACCATTGGTGGTGGTCGCTTCTTCCAATTAAAGAGATCTACAGTATATATTTTATCCTTCTTAGGTACCTATATTTTCTTGAGTCCTTTGGGATTAGTCTTATAATTTTTCTTTAAATAATAATAAGAATATTGTTTATTTTTCTTTCTATTAGGAACAAAATTCCTATTACGAAGAACATTACTATTATGAATAGTATTTCTATCATTAAAGCCTAAACCGGTTTTATCATTTGGATGTCTATAACTTCCAATCTTGTCATTCAACCTTTTTGTACTTTCTGTAAATTTCGATAAATCTGCTGAAAGACTATTAATCCTTTGTTTTAGTTGATTAATTTCCTCAAATCTATTTGTAGTTACTTTCTTTTCATATCGCCTATTTGTTTCTTAGGGAAGACATTTTCTTCTTCTAAGAATTTTGTGTTCTTTAAAATTTCAACAAATTTATTTTTCAATAACCTATATTGTTTTAAGATAACATGTGAATCTTCTAACAATTCTAAATAAGGATCCTGAAGATCATCAAAGTTAGAAATTACCTTATCATCGCTTTCCCTTTTAACTACCAAGCAAGCATATATTGATGTTTCTGAGTCTGATACAAATTCAAAAGAATCCAGATGTTCCTATGTTCCCATCATGCTCTTTTTGTTTTATTGACTTTTCTTTTGTTTTCTTTTGAGCAACGAACATTTAGACTTGTAATGTCCTATTTATTACACTCATAGCAGACAATAGAACTTTTCTCATTCTTTGAATCGTCTTTGCTATTCTTTTTGAAAGAGAAGTCTTTATTTCCCCTTAATTTCTTTTTCCACATCCTTCTAATCTTTCTTGTAATGAAGGATAGCTCGTCTTCATCTTCAATTGAATCTTGATCAGATTCACTAGCATCATCATTCTTGATTTCTTCAATCTTATGTTTTTGAAGATGTCCTTCTATTTTTCTGCATCTTCTGATTCTTCTGATCAGCCTTCAATGCAATAGATTTATCCCTTCTGGGTTTATCTTCTGCATCAAGCTCTACTTCAAGGATTTTCAGTGAACCAAGCAATTCGTCTAGCTTCAGCTTGCTTAAATCCTTGGCCTCTTGTATTGCTGTTACTTTAGGTCTCCATCTTTTTGGAAGACTTCTGATAATCTTTCTGACATAATCTTGACTGTCGTAGATTCTCCCCAGAGCTTTAAGTCCATTAAAAATTGTTTGGAATCATCCAAACATCTGATCAAAAGTCTCATCATCTTTCATCTTTAATAGCTCATACTGATGAACAAGAATACAAATCTTGGATTCTTTCACCTGGTTTGTGCCTTCATGTGTAATGGCTAATGTGTCCCACATTTCCTTTGCAGATTCGCATCCATGAACCTTATCATATTCACTTCTTCTTAGAGCACAACTTAAAAATAACTTGGCCTTTTAGTTTAATTAAAAACGAGCTTTCTGATCAACCAAACATTGGTTATGAGAGATGTTTTTCCCTTTGTTGTCTGTTGGGATATATGGACCATTTTCAATGATATCCCAAAGATCAATATGTGTGGATTCTATGAAGAGCCCCATCCTGTCCTTCTAATAATGATAGACTTCACCATTGAATGGAGGGGTTTTGAGATTGAGGCACCTTCTGTTATAAAAACTTGCAATTTAGCTATGGATTTTTGTCCTCACTTTGTAACAGTGTTTCTTGGAAACTTGCTCTAATACCAACTGAAGTAAATCACTTGTTCATATAGAAATCACATATAATATGTAAAATACACAAGAAGGGGGGTTGAATTCCATTAAATCGTCTAAGATGTAAATCTTTAAAATCTTCTTGATTTTCTTAACAAATTCAGACGATTACAAAAAAAAGCACTTAATTTGATGAGTAACGTAATAGCAAAAATTAGTATCTATTCTTCTAACAAGGAGAAAATTAAAGAGGAAAGAGTTATAGAATATGACACCGCGATTTATATTGGTTCACCCTTAACCTTGGGCTACGTCAATTCCTTAGAGTTCATATGAGATTTCACTATCTCCTTCAATGTTACAAGTATTATTTCTACACTTACAGAGCCTCTTCAGGTCTCTTTTACAAAGTATTCTTTATATGCTTCCTCACCCTCTTTAGGCTCTAGCCTTTCTTTCACTAGAAAAGATATTGTTTGAGCTTCACATTACAGATGTATTTGCTCTCTTTTCTCACTTGAGCTTTTACAATCAGAATTCTTTTCTCTCTTTGTATTGTATCTTTATCATATCTCTTCGTATCGTAAAAGTATTTTTGTTTACGACTAAAACTACTATTTATAGCCTAAATCTTCAACGGTCTTCTTGAGAATTCTGCTTGTCGAATCTTCTAAAAAGGGTTATTAGTCGAGTCCTGTAACTAACTCCAATTAACTGTCGTTCTTGTACATTCTTCAATTTCTATCATCTTGCATAGATTCATGTGCTTCGTCTGGTTCGTCTTATTTAGCTTTTACCAACGTTTCGTCTTGATTTGATGATTTGTGCTACTTAAATTTATCTGTGTACTTAACAAATTCATCAAAACAGTTCACACACTTCTATGATTATTATTATTTGACTTTTATCAAAATTAATAGAAGAAGTGAAGTCTTCTTGATTTAACAGTTATAATATATTAAGATGTTTGAGATTTGAATTTTGGCCAAGACCTATCATTTGACACCAAAATGGGGGCAGATATTACTTGTGTGGCCAAGATTTATCAAGTGATACTAGAATAGATCGAATACATTTATTAATTAGGACTTATCATTCAATGATAAAGTAAGGATAATATTACTCCTTTAGCTAGAGTGCATCATCTAATCACTAGATATAGGGTGATGTGTGGTTTGTGGTTAGTGATTATTATTTTATCATATTTTCTTATATTGGAATACATGTTTCATATTTTTTCTCAATGTGTATTTTAGAATGAATGATAGTAAAACAAACGCACAATTATGAGCTTGGTCACATAAAAATTGCTGGAGAGTGGTTTTTCCTTTTCATTTATTTTATAATTTTCCTAATTGTTATATATTTCTTAACTTTGTCTATTTTTTAAAAAGCACACCATAGGGGAAAAATTGGGGGATGTAGAGGGAATATGAGGCATCAACATCATCTATTTGAATGTTACAACTCAATAGCTAAAGACAAATCATTCAATTCTTCAATTGAATTTTAAGGATCTATAAATTGAGTTTGTTAATTGTGGAGGAGAATTTTATGAGATAGTTGAGAATTATGCTTTTAAGATTTCTAGTTGCTTGAGAATTTTTGGATTACTATTTTAATAGGCATGTTAACTTTAGATCAATGGTGAGGCTTAAATGGTTGGATTCTATTAATGGGTGGTGGAGGTGAAATTTATGAGATGGTTGAGAATTTGACTATAAGATTTCTAGTTGGTTGAGGATTTTCATATTAATATTTTAATAGGCATGTTAAACTTAGATCAATGGTGAGGCTTAAATAGTTGGAATTTATTATTAGGTGGTGGTCCACCATTGGCCTATTAAGGTTAGATTGGGCTTAGGATATTAGAAACTGGTATTAAATATTAGATTTAAGATAGGATAAGATCTTAGAATGTGGTAAGAAAAGTGGAGATATAATGATTTGAGTTATTTACTTATTAAGTTTAGTTAGTTGAATTATATTTCAACACATTATGTATAGTCCTATAAATTTTGATCAAGAACAAGGTGAATAATTTATAATTATTATTTCATTGTAAATGACTTATCCTTGGAGTTTCAGGGATAACCTTTAAATTTTAGGTGATTTAAGTTTTAGGGAAAAAAACTTATTTTAAAGGAGGCAAGGAAATATGAGACCAAAATTTTTAATATTTGTGTTATTACAAGAGTAAGTATACTAAATTGGTTCTAGTTTTAATCTTTAAAATCTTGTTTAAATTTTAAAGTTTATGTAAATTATATTGATAATCATAAAATTGTTTATGTTTCACGTTTAGTGGTTAAAAGGGTTAGAATGGATTAATTGTGGCGTGGTGAGTTTTGTTAGCCAATAAATAGTCAAAAGTAAACATAATACAACATTTTTAGCATAGGTTTTGATACTAAATTATGATAACACAAACATACGCAAGAGGGAAGTGAATCGTGTGTGGCTTAAAAAATTTTGCGAGTTACTTTCTAGTTCAAAAGAAAATGATAGGAGGATGTCTATAATTAAAACAGTAGGAGCCTATCCATAATTAAAACAGTAGGAGCCTGTTGTGCGATAGCATCTTATTTAAATGGAAGTAGCATGTTAATCGATAAATAGCTTATTAAGCGACAAGAGCCTGCTAAACAAAAAGTTATGTTAAAAGCAATTTAAAACAGAAGGGACCTGTTAAAACTAAAAAGAACCTCTTGCAAGTTAAAAAGAGAAGGAGCTTTTGCTGAAATAAGCACACACACAATATAATGCGAAAATTTAAAAGTTAAAACAAGAGAAAGAAGGACGCAGTCGATTTATAATGGTTCAGCTTACAAAGTAAGCCTACGTCCAGTCCCCAAGTATCCAACTTGAGTGTTTCACTATAAAAAAATATGTAGTAATTTGACAAGCCTCTTCAAGCTCACGAGTACATATTTTTCAAGATTTCCCAACCTTCCACACTCGGAGTGTATAACAAGCTTCTAAAAGCTCACAGAAGAATAAAATGTAAAATCAAAAGTAAATTCTAAAATAACAATTTCTCTCTTGATAGAGTGATTTCACTTTCTAAGGCACAATAAGAATGATATGATTCTCAAGAATATAGATGCTGCTCAAATGCTTCAAAAGTCTATGTATGTTCGTTACTTCACAAGTGTTGTTGCTCTTCTTTAAATAATCAATTTCTTTAACTAGATGTTGCTTTATCTTAATTCTGAGTAAACTTCGGATTTTCAATATCATCTCTGGTAGAACAAAAATTTCCAAAGCTCATTGTTCTAAAAGGTGAGATCTTCCTAGATGTTAATAAAGAAAGTTTACTGAGAAGGTTCCTATAAGAAAGGAAGTAACTTTCCCATGATTTTATTTCCTTTTTAAAAATATTTTTATTTATACAAGGAAATAAATCCAATTTGAATTTTGAAATATTATATAGTTATCATCAAAATCATTAAATAAAAACCTTGAGCTAATAATCTCCACCTTTTTGACGATGACAAGTAACAATAGTTATATTTTTAAAATTCAAAGAGATAATATATGATTTTGAAAGACACTTGTGACTTTTATATGTTCAGACATAATTAGAAGGAGCTTGTCTCTTAAAAAAAGAACTTATTGTTTATGTATCACAGATTTTCACAAATTCAACAGCATAATCATTCATATATATAATCGAGGCATCATTGAGAAATATATCATCATATATGCAGAAATATGCCAAAAAATATCAACATAAACTCTCCTTATTTGTCATTATCAAAAAAGAATAGAGTATAGGGAGGAATTTAAGTATTTGCATGTTTTGATCTATCATTTAAGGTAGAATTGTGGAAAACACCATTTTAAGGTAATGTTTGAATTAGATTTTAGGCTATAATGTCAAGTTTAAAGAACATTTAGATGTGTTATATGAATGAATTTCATATCTATTTATTTATCATTTTGAATGCTTATAAAGTGTGACTTTCATAGTGTCAAGGAGGCATTGAATGTTAGTCAAGTAATTTATATCAATATATTTTAGTTATCGATATTTATGCATTGCATATTTGTATCGTGATTGAGATGCATGAGATTTAGTAGTTGGTTAGCACTTACCATTTGGCACTAGAATGAGGAAAATATCAATTTGATTGACCGAAACCCATCAATGTGATGCCATAATAGGTCAAATACCTTTTGGTTGGTCAAGACTTATCATCCAATAATAAAGTGATGAAGATACCATTTTGTCATCATTCAAGGCTAATCCTATATAAATATGAGGCGACGTGTAGTTTATAATTGGTGATTATTACTTATCTTATTTTTTTGATAATGAAATACATGCATCATTTTTTTCTTGACTTTTATTATAGAGTATATGATAGAGCCAAATAGGCACAGTTGTGAAATTAATTGCATACAGAGTAGTGGAGCATAGTTTTTTATTTTATTTATTATTTATGTTGTCGGTATATACTATTTACCTTTGTCTATTTAAGGGGCCTTATAGGAGGAGAATAAGGATTTAGACATCATATAAGGCATAAAATTCATCACGCATAATCATGTAGGTAGATAGATAAAGAGATACCATTTGATTGTTTAATTAAATTTAAGGTTCTATATACTTAATTTGTTAAAGACATTTATGATATAGTTAAGCTTTTAACCATAATAGTTGTGCCTTTTATATTTCCATCTACTTGAGAATTTTTTAGACTAAAGTTTTAGCATGTATGTTAGCTTTAGCTTGATAGTGAGGCTTGAATGGTTAGGCCTTGCCAAATGGTTGTGATATATCATAGGCCTAGTAAGGCTAGCTTAAGCTCAAGGTAATCTAACTAGGCTACGGTAAACCACCTTAGTAATAGCGCATCGTAACACTAGTCAAAATAAAATAATCAGACCTACTACTATAGCTGTGGTGACTCTAAGTCAATCCCACATAGAGTGTGTGTAAAGTTTTTGAAATGAAAGTAACTTGTGTCTAGGTTTGGTAGGAGGGGGGTGTTTGGTTTTGGAAATAAGAAAATAAAATGAAACTAAACTAATAAAAACAAATTAAAGAAAACATGCGAAAAATGATAAAAGTGGAGAATTCGGTAGGAACCCAGTTCTTTAGTTCAATATCGGCCTCACACTAATTAAACATATTTCATTAATTTATTGTTCTCTAACCTCTCCTATAAACTATTAATGGTGGGTTAATAATTAATCTGAGTTTTCCTTTAGGTAGTGTTTAATCAAGATACGATCATTAATTAAACCTAACCATTGAATAACCTAAGATACTATCTCTAGATTTAGTTAGGCAGTAGCATTACGAATTAGGAAAACCGATTAATCAACCACATACGATGTGTCATTTAACCTAAGTTATGTTATCCCTAAGTTTAACCTAGGTTATGTTATTCCTAATGATTACGAATCATTAGTCGCTATACATGAATTTCAACATAACAATTACAAATTATATTGAAATTCTAGCAATGGGTTTGTAAATAAACGATTCAATGAACGCATTAAAATCATCTTTTCACAATACCCAATTCAATCAACACAAGATAACATAATCAATTCTTAATGAGAGAAAGAAACAACAAAAACAAAGAAATATACTTAACTCGGATCATCAGAGTCGATGTCACCTCCGAACTAGCATTGGGACGTCTAACCCTTCATAAGTCTCTCCCAAGAAAATGCTTTGGTCCCATGAAAATTGTCTCAGCCGAAGGCGCCTAATGTTCTATTCTCCGCCCCGCCACTATTCTGTTGATTTGACAATTTTAATTTTTGGTCCACTACTCCTGTTCACGTTTTATTCACGTCTCCCTCATGTTTGTGTCACTACTCTTCATTTTTGTTAAAACGCATCATGGATGTACATAGCATCTATGTTTCACAGACGCTATCTATATGAAATGCAGAACGTTTGTGTATCTGTGTTTTGTTCCTCTACTGTCCTCCTACATTATCGTTTTGGTGCTCTCTGCCTTAGACGTTGCGTCGTCGTTTTCTGCTCTTGCTTGGCTTCTACACTGCATGTCTTGCTGTATGCGTTTTGATTTCTTCTTACTGTCATTTCATGCTATTTCTTTCAGCTGCTTTGTCGTCATTTAATTCCATAAAACACGTTGCATGGGCTTGCTTGGTTCATGCAAAATTGTAACTTTGATTCATTTTTTATTTCTATTTTTCTTATCTTCTTTTTGCCTTATAAATTTCTTCTTCTTGCTCTATAAAGACAAGTGAAAATTAATCTTCAAAAAATGACCCAAGTATCGTGCTTTCGACTCACTATCACTTTTTTACTTCCGAATTGTGCCTAAAATCACATATGAGTTAAAGTGGGTATCTTAAGTAATTTATTGTCTTTAATCGCTATGTGTTATGAAATAATTAAATAATCAATTAAGTACCTATCATTAAGGTCAAATCTCTTAAACCTTACCTTGGGTTAATGCTTGCAACATGCTAAACTCGTATAATTCAATAAGAATAAACTAATGAAAATGTTTCTCGCTTTATCTAAAAAACTTCCTTAGATCTAGCTCTATAAAATCGTACTCAAATCCCATTTAGGTCCCCATTCTTCTGTTGTACACTCTAATTCTTGAAAATACACAAAGCTGACTAGTACATAACAACTAGTTAAAAATTATAATAAAATAAATATAAAGTTACACCTCTTTTATTCTATATGCTACAAATATCAACAACTGTGCCTCACGGCATAACTAACTTCTCCAAAAAGTACTTCTCAAGAAAAAAGTCATGCTAAGGTAATATTTTAGAATAATCATAAAAAAGTAAATTATGTAGTGCTAACTAACACAAAAGCTCTATATAAGCCTAAGATAGGTATCGACTAATTTACCCTGACTATGTCCCTTATTATGACATAGGCTTGGTACTAATAGGCCCAGACCAATTATACTTGTCAACACAAGTCACACACATACAAAAACACTACCTTTTTATTAGGTTCTAAAATCATATATACAACATCATTCAATACACGTATCATGTATATGAGATACTTAACTATAGAAATCCACCCATAGTCAAACTTTGAGGTAGTCATAAGTGTTTACCGACACCCTAAATCACAAGTTACATGCCTATCAATCTCTCATGTGTATAAATATGAAAAAATACGCACAATTTACATAAAATCAAACACTTAAAATTAACAATTTATTGAAAACCTAACTTTGTTAAATACCACAAATTATTTTTCTCTGCCAATATATCCAAAATGATATGAACAGTTAACCAATACCTAACAAAGCAATTAATATGCACAATTAACAAAACAATAAACCTAGAAGGTCTCAGTTGGCATATGCTACTAGCTTTCATATGAAAGCTACCTTAATGTACTTTGAAATTGTTCAAATACTACTCAAACCCTTTGACTACTAATGAATTATAAAGGGCTTATTTTTCTTCCCTTCTAATTTGTCCTTTAAATCTTTTGCTTCCTATACAAATAATAACTACTATCATCAAAACTAATTTAAAAGGCAATTTTTACCAGTATGAGACATTGGTCAATCGTTATTTCCTGATGCTTAACATTGGTCTACATCTAGGGTATAATGGTTGACCTATATGTCTACATCAACCTAAGTGTCCTTATGAATTTTAGATAATTTTATTATCTTTATATAGCAACTTGAATCACCTCAATCTAATTAAATAATTTTATTATCTTTATATATGCTCACAAAATTAAATAATGCCAAGTAGTGACAACAAACTTATCCAACATACTTTTTCATCAAAAATTTTCTTCTTTTATAAGTGCTATGACCCAAATTAATTCAGCCTACACTTTCTAAACATGCAATATCAATCTAATTAAATAATGTTAAAAAATGTTTATAAAGTGTTAAATTCTATCGAATTATAGAAATCACAACCTTAAAATTTTAGCGTGCCATAGTAGTATAAAAGCTTAGGCCTAAAATAAGATAAGATCTTAGGGTAAGGTGAGATAAGTATAATTGAGTTATTTAGCTATTCAATTTACTTAGTAGAATTGTCTTTCAATTCATGATATGTTGTCCTATATATGTTAGACCAAAACAAGGTAAGCGATTCATGCTTTGTTGTTTCTTTATGAGTAGTGTATGTTAGGACTTTTAAATGATAACCATTGAAATTCTGGCCCAATTAAGGTTTTAGACTAATTTTATTTTAAAAGGAGGATAATATGAGACCCTCGAAACTTTTGTTTTTTTATATTAGTGCATAAGTGATAATGGTGTATTGGGGAGAAATTGTTTGATGCCTATGAAATTAATGATTTGAGATTTATTTTCATTTCTTGATAAGGTTATGATAAATAAATTGTGATGTAATGAGAAAATTAATCAGTTTTTTATGTTTTCTGTATAACTTTTGATGGGAAAATTGGATGCTGTAATGTAAGAAATTATGAAAAGTTAAGATAAAGATTTACATTTCATAAGAGATATCAAGATCTGATATTGAACCCGAATAAGAGAGCTAAGAATTTTATGTTTCCATTTTATAGTCATTGTCGAATATTATTGGAATTAAAATTGTCTATAACTTTTTAGAAATAATATCATGTTAAGGTGATTTGAGAGGTTATCAAGAGTTTAAAAAAAATAAACAACTTTTTAAGAAAGCAACTAAAGATGATATCAATTAGCAGAAAACTAGCATGAATTTTCACCAAAAGGTTTATGGTGAAAATTCATGCTAGTTTCCATACAAAAGTTGGCATTCAATGTGAGAGTTGGACATCGTATTGAATAATTCCATCTTCCACTTGCTAGATCAAACATAGAAGATAGGAGTTTATCATATGAACCTAATCTTATTTGGTTTAATACATGTTAGGAATTTTAGAACTCCCAAACCCACACCCAAGGATATTTAATAGACAAAAATATCAGAAAATAATAA
>JANZLH020000100.1:398104-410731 GCA_026770325.2 Erythroxylum fimbriatum
GTCGGGTGGGTGTCCGTGTCTAACACGTGTCCGACACACGGACACGGCTCTATTTTGCCGTGTCCGTGCTACATTGGAGCTCACCAGGAAGTTGCTTGGAGGTCACCATGAAGCTGCTTGAACCCCAAATCCTCCACCAAGTGTACACGGCAAGAAAATAGAAGGTTGTAGTGGCAGCCAATGCTCATTTGCATCATCTAAAAGGGAGAACTAAACAAATCCATAATGCTAGAAATATGGGCAAGGCATGAACAAGGCTCTCACACCAACAACCAAAACAACACCTATCATAAAGACCAATCTGGAGATTGGAATCCTATCTACTCCTAGAAACCAATGAGTCACCAGTAAGACTAATTTCATAAAAAATAACAAAGGCTCGAGAATTGTTAGCAATAGAGAGTTTGATGAGAAAAGAGCAAAAAGGTTGTATTTTTGGTGTGGTGAAAGGTACACACCCGAACATGAAGTGCAAAAGAAACAATTTCAATTGTATACAGTGGATGGAGAGGAAGGAACAGAACTAGATAGGGAAGAGATAACAATGGAGGAGCATGAGAAGTGGCAGAAACCAAATGTGTCCCTTCAAGCTATGATAGAGCTAAATAACAAGGAAGAATACAAATAAATAATGCCTATGGGGACTCACCAGGGAAAACCTCTGCACATACTTATTGATAATGGGAGCACTCATAATTTCTTAGATTTATCAGTGATTAAAAGAAGGGGCAAAGAATTTGAGGAAATGAATCTGTTCCAAATAACAATGAGAGGTCTCAAATTGAACTACCATCAGCTTTGCAAGGGATTTACATGGAGCTTGCAAGGGGTGAAATTCAAAATTCACAACAAATGCATTGGTGATTACCTTGGGAGGTTGTGGCACGGTCCTTGGAATTTAATGGCTAGTTTCACTAAATGATGTGTTGTGTAACTTCAAAAATCACATCACAGGCTTCAACTGGGACTCACCGATTATTATTGGATATTCATTAAGCATTATGGGCAATTAGCAAGGTCTTTCACAGAAATGCTTAATAAGCAAGCTGCTAGAAAATGGAAATGGATTATGAACCGATAGCAAACCATTGAGCAACTTAACGAGGCTCTTACATGTGCCCCAGCCTTAACACTACATGATTTGACTTAACCATTCACCATAGAGGCTGATCCAAATGGGAGGGGCATATGAGCAATTCTTCAACAAATAAGCATTCCATTGCATTTTTTAGCAAGACATTAGCAACAAAGCGTTTGGGGCTCTCTACATATGAAAAGGAGCTCTTGGCAATCAGCAAGGTAGTCAAAAAGTGGCATCATTACCCGAATGAAGAGTGTTCACGGTGCAAATAGACCACCAAAGCCTCAAACACCTCCTCGAGCAGAGGATCACCACTTCTTTTCATCAAACTAGACTGCCAAATTTACTAGGTTATGACTTTGAAGTGGAATATAGAAGTGGTAAGGAGAACTAGGTAGCAGACGTCTTGTCCAGAACTTCTAGTATTGAACTCTTAACTTTAACCATATCTCAGGTACACACTAATTTACTTAAGGACATTAAGAGGAGTTAGGAAGGAGATACCACTATCCAGGATCTAATCAAGAAATTCGAAGTCGAAGAGGTAAATTCAAACACTTATGAATGGAAGAATTGCTTAGGGGGAAGGGAAGAGTTGTAGAGTTTGACAAAAACCTGAGAGATGAACCGATATCAATAGCTTATGATAGCCTTCAAGGGGGTCATTCTGGAGTTGCGCAACAACAATTAAAAGAATCCAAACCACGCTTTAATGGAAAATATTGAACAAGGATGTTAGAAACTACATCAAGAACTGCATAAGTTGCCAAAGGAACAAAGATGGCAATGTTGCTTACCTAGGGTTATTACAGTAACTTTCAATGCTTGAAGAATGTTGGAGAGAAATAAGCATGGACTTCATCAAGAGATTACCTACTTCTAGAGGCAAGTCAATTATATTTGTGATTGTAGATCACCTTAGCAAATATTCTCATTTCATTGCTGTTAAATACCATTATACTGCCCCAGAAATTGCACAATTATTTATTGATCATATTTTCAAGCTTCATCGAAAGCCAGAGGCTATTGTGAGTGAACAAGACTCCTTGTTCCTAAGCACTTTTTGGCAGGAAATGTTCAAATTGAAAGGAATTAGCTTTAGATTCTCCAAGGCCTACCACCCACAATCTAATGGACAAACTGAAGCTGTCAATAAGGTCTTAAAAAGCTACTTGGGGTGCTTCTGTGGTAAGGTTCCGAACAACTGGTCAGAATGGATTTCTATGGCCGAATGGTGGTATAGTACCACTCATCACACAACTACTAACTCCACACCAATTGAGCTTCTGTACGGTTACCTTCCACCATTGTATTTTCCTTACTTTGCAAGGGACTCAAAAATCCTAATAGTAGATCAAACTATGAGAAACAGGGAAGCATCTTTGTAAGTTGCAAAGTTTTAACCAAAGAGGGCACAACATCGTTTAAAGCAACAAGCAGACAAGAGGTGATCAGATAGGGATTTTTTCTTTTGAGAAATTAAAAAATATATTAATGAATTAAGGGGTTAGCATAAGAAGGGGTCTGCCACAAAGACCACTTAATACACTGAAACGACTTTATTAATACTAAAACTACAACATAAAGAGAAAGCCAAAGCTATATAGTTAATACATAAACGACGACGCAAAAGGAGGAAGCCTTGAGTATTATTGTCCAATTAGGGTATAACTAATTTCTACTTTCTGAATACTTTCAGAAGCTTCTCGATTCGGATGGGTGCGATGCGTAACTCAGCTGGCAAGGGTGGCGACGTGGGTGTCCATCTCTTCTTCTCCTTCTTTATCCGCGTTCAATGGATCTCTTCTCAGGTAAGTCTCTTCTTTAGGATTGCTACGATTCTTAGCGATTTAGGGAATTCAAAGTAGGTCACTGGGTGTTCTTAAAACTCCAGCCTTACAGACAACATTCATTGCAAAAGAGGGTCCATCACAAGCTTTCCCCTTTACACTATGGACCTTATCGAATTGTGGAGAGGATTGGAAAGGTGTTGTACAAACTTCACTTGCTTGCAAAATCATTGATCCAACCTACATTCCATGTCTCACAAACTTAAAAGGTACATTTCTGAGCTTGAGCCTAAATCTGGAGAGCTACCAACACAACTGAACCATGCAAACAGAGGTCCAACAGCCATTCTGACACTATAATAAGCCTGTCATAAAAGTGGTAGTTCCTAGGTGAAGCAACGTGGGATAAACTTTTCAAGCTTCAGAAGAGATTCCCAAAAGCCAACCTTGTGGACAAGGTTTTTGAAGAGGAAGGCAATGTTACGGACAAATAGAGGGAGAAACAACGCAAGAAACAACGGACATATCAAGAATAAAATGATTATGAGTTACGTAATTTCCATAGCCACACACACTTCATTTACACGATAGGTTAATGAATCAAGAGACACGTGTCTTATGACCAGAGGAGAAGCATTACTATGTATTCATTGTATCCACCTTCCAAGATAGTATATGATATGAAAAACTACCTTCTCTCTTTATGAATCTCACTTCTCAGACTTCTCTATAATTAATTCTAGAATTTACTTCTCTCTATTGCTATTTCATTCAAGTTTTCTCATCTTCACTTAAAATTTGCGCAGCAGAAGAAAGAATAGATGTTACCATTTCCACTCATTGAATGAGCTTGATCTCCCGAGCTTGATATAAATATACCCTAGATCAAAAAACACAAAAACCAATTGTGATAATAAATAAGAACTCAATATGTAAATACTAATTATTAAGCACAAAGCATCAAGTTATTGAAATAATCTTCTGTTTTTGACAAAGAAGCTTTTATTTGAAGCTCATACATATAACTTACTATTTGAACATTAACATCACAAATTTTTGCAGAAACATAAGACATCACTAATTCGATTATTTATTCATCCAATACTTAAGTATCATGAATGCAAGCTACTGTGGTACGAAGTCTAGCATTAATTCTGATATGCTTTACATGGATCAGAAATCACATTTCTATATGACAAAGCATCAACTAAATCTAACCTGCTGTCTTGCTCTTTGAAGTTCCTGTTCCAGTTGGGTCAACTTTAAACGGCTACTTTCCAGCTGCTGGACATATGCCTACGGGAAAAACACAAAGGACACAATTCAACAGAAGAGAAATACTTCACCAAACAAGCGAGAAAGATGCATCTCCACTCAAAGTGAACATATAAGCAAGTTCACAGAACATTCACTACTGATTCAAACAAAGGAACTACGACAGAGGTATCTCCACACAAATAGAACATATGTAAGCAAGTTGGCAGAATATTCACAACTGATTCAAACAAAGGAACTATCTTTCTCCTTCTCTCATAGTGCACTATTTTTAGGGAAGGCATGCATGTGCTATCCAAGCTATGATGCAAAAATGAGCTAGAGATTTGACTAAAGAACCATCTTTGGCCTATTCTTATCATACTCAACTAATCTTAAGGAACCCTGCCGATGGTTCTGATAAATGGATAATTCTGACTTTTCTGTTGACAATTAATAGTTTTTCAATCACCATCATGTGTTTTCATATGATCAAGCCCCAAAGTTGATGATCTCAAATAATGACTAACAGAGCCTAGAACAGCCATGCTAATTTGATTCTCATCAGTAACTTTCCTAGCTACCATTATACTCAAGTAGCCTTTATGTAACAAGCAAATAAATCAATCTAACATAGATTTAAAATCTGCCACCTAACAAGTAAAAACTAAAACTTGCCATGTCCAAATGCCTCACAACAGAAATAAAATTAAAAACAGAAAATAAGAAAATGAAGAAGCTTATCAATAATGATGTGTACTTTCTTCCTCAGCCTGCTTTTTCTTGCTGCCTCTCTATTTTGAGCAAGCCTGCGAAGTGTCTGCACTATTAATCAAGTAAGCTTTCAGTCAACACAAGTAGTTATGCTTGACTATTGTATATATAACATTTAACTTGACCTTCTGATCCAATTTATCCTTCGACCTGTCACTGGAATCAGATGCCATAATAGCCATCGACTGACCTCTATCAATCTGCATATAAAGGATATCAAAGTGTTAGATAGCAACAAATTCTCAAAATTTGCCCTTGTTCAGATATGAAGGAAATATGTGACAACTGCGTAGAGTGGTGTGAGGGGACAGTAGCATGTGGAAATTCTAAGCAGCCAAGAAGCAATCTTGAAAACTGCTACCGTCTAAAATAATCTGAAGACTTGCAAAGTGTAGTATATAATATATACTAACAGAGGATAGAAAGAAAATACCCTCTGACTCTTTTCATCGGTATCTGCATCTGTGGATATATCAGTCCTAGGACTGACATCTGCCATATTGGACTCTCCTCAGTTCTCTGTATGAACACTAGATAAAGATATCACGTTGAATCTGGACCGTTTTCCAGAAGCAACCTATGACAAATTCGGAAGCGGAAGGATAGGACGAAGTACACTACACACAAGAGAGGCAGAAGAAGACAGTCAATTAGTAGAAGAAAATAGTTCAGCTGATATATGCTTTAACAGGATTGAAGATAAAACCTGCAAGAACCCATGTCAGTGATCTTTCGCAGAAGAAGAATGTAACTTTTGAACATTAAATATCTGCAGATTCTAGGAAGAACAGTTCAACAAGAAACAAAGAGTAACATAATCATGGTAATGTTTAAATACAACAATTTTGAAGTTGAAGAAAAATTAACAGCAACCTTGCAAAGGAAATTAGACAGCGACTTCTGAAGTTAATCTTGAAAAGAAAAGGAGGAAAAGGATTAAGACACATAAATAACCCAAGTTGGCTTTATTACAAAAGTTTTCGAATATAAATAGATCTATTTGAATCCCAAGATCACAAACTGAACACTCAATCATTAGACACTAAACAATCGAAAGGGAAAGACAAAGAGAGACCCTCGAAGAAAATGCAAGAACTCTCATCAAATATGGACATGAGGATAATCTACTTCAGTTTACACCAATCCAGCAGATTCCATATGCCAAAATAAACCTAGCTGATGAAGCAAAACCTAAAGAAAAAGTACTAGAAAATTCTGAACTGAACTTCAGAGGAAGTACAGGAACCTTTAAAAAGTGTAATGGTTGAGATCGAACTCCTCCGCACAACATTAAATTCGAAAGCTACAGTCAACATTTAACAGTAAAAGCCCTAATTCAGGATCGTTTAAGTACCAAACATACCCCTTTAAAATGTTGAGAACAGAAAATATGAGAAACACCCAGAAGCCGAAACTTACAAGAAGCACTAAAAAGCGCCAATTAAGAACTGGTAGATATAGAATCAGTCACCTGCGTAGATATAGAATCAGTCAACTGCTTTTAAATCCTGAGCTGATTCATTTGCCTTCCAATTCCCCTGGTGAACTAACTTCAGCCTTCAAGCACCTTTAAAACCATACGCAGCAACAAATTGATCAGTCAGACGTGAGTCTGGTTCCACTTAATAAGAACCCACTTCGATAAATCCATCACTATTTCTTACAAGATCAAAGCTTTACAGATTGAGAGAATCGCTGGAGGACGTTCCTATTCGTCTCATGAGAAGTCAACAACACCCACGGACACACACACCCAAAAGCACTGACCTTCGCAGCAAAGCTCAGAGGGGATCCAAGAGCTGACTCACTTTTTCATTTAACAAACCCACATTTCTTCAATGTTTCATAGATACCCACTAAATAGCTGATTTCAAAATTCCAAAAACCAATGTGAGCTCTTTATTTCAACACCCACTACTCTGTTAAAAAAATCCTTACACACACAGCACCATAGCTCCCATCATTGCCGCACCAACACCTTTTCTAACAAAAGCTGCACACACCTAGAGATAACCTTCACCGTGACTTAAGGATGTGCACACAAGAATCCCTCACCTCTAAAATCAATTCATGCACAGCCAGTATAAAATAAAACCTTATTTCATCAAAACAAAGATGCCCTACACAATATCCACGTCATCCCCTTTGCCTTTTTCTTATATCCAAGAATTCAGCAATCTCCTCCTTAAACACCAACGTGATATGCTCTTATTTAAGATAGACTTCCAAAAACGTGATATACTCCTATTTAGGATATACTTCCAAAAATCTAATTCAAATAAACAAATATCACATAGCTACATCTCATCTTAATTTGGATTTAAATATTTGCAAAATCTTGAAGATCTATAAATCAAAAATGCCAAAATTAAATAATAAGATATATAATAAATATCTTAACAGAAATAATAAAAATGTTGTTAAAACCTATTGTTATTACGACGATAACAAATAATTGTCATGAAATATTTACCATTTTCTGACATTTCTATTAAACGTCGTAAAATCATTTACTTATAGCAACGAATGTGGAAATCATCGCCAAATGGTTGCTTTTGTCGATGATTTCAGAATCATCTCTAAGAAAAACGTAGTCAATTCATCAATTTGTTGTAGTGTCACTACTAACACTCATCCTCTACAAATTCCTTCTTTAATAGCTGCCTTTTCCTATTAGTGGACAAGTTAACAGTGCGCTAGCATGAAACCAACAGCATCCCAGTTGAGCTTCCTAACACCTTTGGAGTCAGTCGTCGCCTTACACAATTATAAATAATAAATCCCTGAAAAACACAAACAGTACAGTCACCAAAGAAGCAATCGACAACTTATTCCGAACTAGTCCATAACTATAACTTAAGGAGTTTATTGACAACTACTATAAGGTTCAATTCTTTAACTCAGCAAAAACCTAAAATTGAAATTTTTAGATTTTATGCATGGTTTGATAATTTAAGTTTCTCAAACTTAACTTATTAACAAATCTATAACTGATAAAGGGAGCAGAGAGTCAAAAATCTAAACCCTTATTATGTACAATATTGATGGCTTATTCACTGAATCAAATTTAATCTGATTTTAAGACTTAGGTTTATTACAATGATTTAAAAACTGAACTAAAAATTAATTCAGTTAGATAAGATGATTAAGGTTTAAAAGATTCAATTGTTATTAGATCATCATAAAAATTTAAAATATGATTGAAAGAGATTATCCTTATCTATAAAAGAATTTGAAGTTTAATTAAAAAAGAAATTATTAAATGAAAATTAATTTATTTTAGTTTATAAAAAACTTAAATTTATAAAACCTGACTGATTAATTAATAAATTAATCCATTTTTAACAATAAGAATTATTAAAGTAAATTAAATTGAAATGTTAAAAATAGAACCAAAAAATTAAACTACTTAAAGTTTTTACAACTAAACTGGTTGAGCTTTTTAATCATTAATTTATTATAATCAAAAAATTAAAATTCAATTAAATTCTTATTTGACTTTATGAATTAGGTAATTTGAACTTTTCAAAAAATTTAGGGATTGCAATAATTCCAATTCCAATCATATAGTTTAATATCTATAACAATCAAACAATTTTAATAAAGTCAATGAACTAAATACAGCTTTTATATTATTGTTGAAAAATCAGGACAAGATCTAATCTCACACGTAGCAAAATAATGACGAAACTTTTTAATTGGATTTCTTGAAGGCTGCGATCACTTTAAATGTATAGCATGATCAACACATAAAATATAATAAAGCATAATTTTAATTCGTACCTTATTATGAAACTTAATCATTTTCTTGTTGTTTTCTTTGAATCATTTCTGAAACTGACTCATCTTAACTAGTATAGCTGCATAAGTGTTCGACCTCTAATATGCATGGCTATAGGATAAGTTGAGAAAATTTTACAATTATGGTAAAGTGGGTTAGATAAGGAGTGCTAGCTCCCCTTAGAGCCTAAGCATATTTATAATAAATTTTGAGCATTTTAGTAATTTTATTGAAAACAAATTCTATTTTCAATTAACTTTAATTAGAATTACAATTAAATTTAGTTAAATACCAATTATGCCCAAATAAATTTCAATATTTCATATTAATTCTTATTTATCAAATATCTCATATTTAATTATAAAGTTTCTCAAACTTTACATTTAAGTCTAAGTTGATTGAAAGACTTTTTCTCTTTTCAATTCATTCTTTGTGTGTGACTCATAAATTCTTAAATATTGTCAATGTATATAAATTATAACCTTAAATTATATTTAAGATAAATCAAACTCTTTTAATTTATCTATAATTTTCTAATTCAATAATTTATATCTATAGATCAATATTGACATCCAACAACAAATCATGACTATCTAAATATTTAGAAATATTAAAGTGATTTGAACTGACCTTTTCATGCATAATTTTTTTATATAATTCAATTCTTTCATAATATCACATTCCAATTAGACACAAAGTATGAAAATAATATCTACTCTATTTGAGTCTAATTATATTAATCTCCATCATTAGTAGTTAATCTATTAATACATTTGAAAATTATTTTCAAAGTGTCACTTCACCTTGGTTAAGTAGGATTTTCTGAATTAATACTAATCTAGAACAATAGAGCGTTTTCCTTAATTACTTTACAATGATGAATCATATATTGATCATTCAATTACCTCCTTATAGTTTACGCTAAAATATAACAATCCCTACAAGAGATACTATGGTGATCTCAAATCAAATGATCACTTATTCAATCATCACAATAAAAATTTTCAAGGACATATAAGTAATGTTCTAAATAGATTTCTCATATGAAATCAGTTTAATAAACTTGTTCTCTAACATGCATCTATATGTTTGTTTAAGTATCTCTATCCTTTAATATATAAAATTAGCTACTTTCTTCATAAGAAAGAAATATAGCACGTGTTAGTCTTTTTACACAATATTATGTCTTAATAGAAGAATGACTAAGAATAATTGAAGAGTAATATATAAATGTAATATGAATATTATAATTATGATCTCATCAATAGATATTTATTTCATGAAATTTATCATATATATTTGACTATATGTAAGGTAAAAAAATGCCTTTAAATAATTATATTACTAAACTACAACTAACAATTTTATAATGAATACACGCAAGCTTTAAACAAACCTCTATCATTTAACCTAGAAAATTGTACTAGTTATGGTTTCAAACATCTTATAACGTAATTAATTGTATAATATTTAACTTTTTCATAATAGTTGATCCTCAAAACTCATTAATGAGTATTTTAGTTAGACTGGTATATAAATTACTTATATATATATAAAGTTTAGGGGCTTCTAAATGTGTTAAATATCAAGATTTATACATGCAAATCATGATGTCATGCCATCTCATGACAAGGCTTCATAATGGCTCAATTCTACATTCTGCATTGATCGAATACTTGGCCATAAAGTACATGCATAGCTAAAATAAACTATCCACAATCATGGTAGATACTTTGCATCTTCATTGGTACATCACCATGTAGGCTCGTCACGAAAATGTTTGGGTATTTGAACACCTAATCCCAATTTGTTTTCATATCTGTAGCCTCCATTAGTTGTCATTAGTCAAAATTGATTTGGTGTATCCTTCTGCAAGACAAAGAATCTATATATAAATCATATGGGGGTTGGATCGACCACTAACGCGTTGAAGATAAGGTGCACGTGACCCCTCAAGATATAGAATCTGTATATAAATCACATGGGGGTTGGATCGACCACTAACATGCTGAAGATAAGGTGCACGTGACCCCTCTGAATAGATTTTTCCGTACAAAGTGTACACTAGATAACCCACAAAGGGGATATTTTTTTCAAAGTGATTAGGTGACTATGATGTGTGATGGAGTTCTTGATGGGCATGAACATGTCAATCCCTGAAGGACCAAAAGAGGGAGGTATCGATCATCAAATATCCCGTAACTTTGGTCCCTCTAAACAGGGAACAGTCTTCAGATGTCCGAGAAGGAAACCAACGTACGAAGCTTGTAATTCACTGTGTCTGTTTTCTGAACAAGGGGAGCGTATTGTGATGTCAAAACTTTGGTAGGTATGGTAAACAGAATTTCAAGTAGCTACTGGGACTGGTTTGTTGGGTTTGACTTCTTTGTTGTCCCATATTAGTTGGGGACAACAATTGAGACAAAGTTATTACTTATATAAGAAGGTTATTATCTCCTTATTTAAGGTGTGAATTAGGGAGGTCTAAATTTCCAACATAGTCAACAGTCAGATGAGATATACTGTACACCGGAAGGGCCAACTAAATACCCTTTTGGAACCACAGTGTGGATTCTCTGTTGCCTAAGCTTAATTCTGTGGCCAAAACTCAATGTACGTTGCACTGGTATATTTGAGTTAATAAGGATATGACATATTATTTTTATTATTTTACTGTGAATAGACAAAACAATAATAATACCATTTGATTTATCATTTTTTGCATATTATTTTTATTGACAATATATAATTAACATGTAATATTAATTAATTTAATTTAATATATCAATTTAAGATATTTTCTTAATTATTAATAATATATGTGTTAGATTGTAATAACAATACAACACCCAGTAAAAATTACATGCAGGATCCGTAAAAAGTCCAGTAATATGCAACTAACTTTTCATATTTCCTTTATAATTAATAACTTTGTAAATAAAATAATTAAATTAAATTTACTAATAATAAATAAAATGATAAAATTGTTTTATTTTATTAATTCGTCATATCTATATATCATTAATATCTTATAAAATAATATTCAATATATTACTAATTAATTTACTAATAATTAATGAATGTTAATTTATAGTAATGTTATATGACAATAAATACGTATTTCAATAAAATTTTAATTTATTATCTAACAATACTAAAGAATAATAAGATGGATTTATTATATTATATTTTCAAAATATATAGAAATTGATTGTTTTTATTATTAATTGATTTTTTGATGTGTAAACTCATACGGTCAATGTCAATGCATCATGTTAGCATATGGAACTTAGCACAGTTGTTAATTAATGTTTCTTATTTAAGAGACCGCTGGATGTAATGCGGATGATGAACTGATGATTAATATTTTCTATGGTATTCCCTGTACAATTCAAGGCCAATATTATGTTTTTTTTAATGTCTTATTAATATTTAGTATTTGGTTCAGCCTGATTCTGGTGGGTCTGGTCGTTGCTGCTTGGATCCATGAAGTTGGTTGATTTCAGCTCTGAAACACCTGCAAAACAATAAAGGCACACCGGGGGTTGACTTTTGGTAGGCCCCTCCGACGCTCAAGTTAGTCCTTTGTGAGGGTTTTGGTGGCTGAGAATAAAGAATTATGTAGTATTAAAGTCGTACCTTTTCCATGATGTAGTAGCACCTTATATACCTGGAATAACTGCTAGGTTTAGGTCTTTACGTTTGCATGGGAGATCACCACCTACATATGGGTCGTCGATGCCTGGGCCTGGGCCTGGGCCTAGCATGGCCGACCTACCCATAAGCCCCCTACTGTTGGGACCCGATCCCGGAGCCCAGTCAAACCGTGCTGGACCCCGTTATCGGAAACCCAACTATCCGAAACGGAAGCACAATCGGAGGCCGTTGGGCCCGAGTCCCGACCCCCAAGGCCGAGCCCAGGGTGAATCGTCGAGACAACCAAAAGA
>JANZLH020000100.1:413888-431039 GCA_026770325.2 Erythroxylum fimbriatum
AGCATTGAATTCTCGTCTATTGTTGAGAGAAGGGTGGAGTCTGCTGGTACGTGGGTCTGTTTGGGAGAAGAGTGGTGTTATCTGTTTGGTGACTTAAAAAGTGGTAAAGAGGCTGCTTTTTCAGCATTGAATTCTCGTCTATTGTTGAGAGAAGGGTGGAGTCTGCTGGTACGTGGGTCTGTTTGGGAGAAGAGTGGTGCTATCTGTTGTAATAAGGTTATTGTCTTTGGGTATTATTGGGTCTGTTGTGATAGGGTTATTGCCTTTGGGTATTTTTGGGTTTTGGTGTTAAAACAGAAGCATAGCAGCCAAAGGAGTTCAATTCACGTCAATGATAGCGTGAATTGAACTTACAAAGGAAATGGGTTTTAAACTCACGTATGAATTCAATTCGTCTGTATTTTTTAGTTCCAAACAAGGAAATTGAATTTAATTACAAGATTGAATTCAATTCTCTACGTTCCAAACAGACTGTAAATTTACTCTAAAATAATCAACGGTCTACTTTAAATTTAAAGTTAATAAATAAATATACGACTGGGTATGAACTATGAAGTAAGATTGTGGTAAAATTTTCAGATATATTAGAGAAAAAGTTAATAACTTTTGGTATTGTTTAAAATTAAATTATAACAAATTAAGATGAAGATCTCTCATATGATTTTATGTGCTTTTCAAAATATTTTTTTAACATTTTGAATAACCTAAATATTATCTTATGGTGTAATTAGAAATATTAAAAGTGACTTTTTATTAAATTTTAACTTAGATTGTTATATAATTAACTTTATTTGTGATTCAGTCTTGCTACACCTGGTGGTATTGGATTTGGTTCAAGTATAATATAATAAGAGGACAATATAATATAAATTACTAGCCATTAACAAAGAAATATGAATTTTGTTCTTGAAGGATTAAGGTATTAGTTGTTGTTATTGATTTGTTGAAATACTTTGAGTCTTTCTGTAATTTCTTTTCATATTTGTACGTGTAAGGAAGGAGTAGAAAAGGAAATGGTGAAGAAGATGTAGGCAATAAAAGAAGATGATCGCAATAGTGAATAAAACGACAGTGACAGAACAGTGACAACAATGAGAGCAACAGTAGCAAAGAGAGCTTTGTGACTTAAGTGAATTGAGTTAGAGTTGAGGTAGGTAGACTACATGGTAAAGACAACTCCTTCAATTGTGATTAGGATTATTTTTTAATTTAATCTTCAAAGTTTTAAATTTAAAATTTTAATTTATCAAAATGTTCATGATAGGATACTCTCTCGTTTGTAACTTGAGAAATCATATTGATTAAATAGACCCAAATTTGTGAACATCATATTAGAGTTAATACTAATTTTAATTATATTATGATGCAATACTCATACTGATCAATATTGAATACTATTACAAATAATTTTCATAATTTTAAAACATTTTTTAATTTTATATAATTAAAATTTAACACCTTATTATAAAATTTATCTTTTAAAAGATACACTTTTTTTTAAAAAAATCAAATTTATCTCATAAGATGTTATGCAGTAATTTTAATTTATTGAATCCAATAAGTAAACCAGTGGGAAAGATCAATGATTTTTATGAAATTAAAAGAATAACTACCTTTTAATTTAAACAAAAGGGGTCAAATTTAACTTTAAGGTTTTAACTAAAATTTAATTTAAACCCTAACATTTCAATACGTACAAAAAGAGTTTTAATATTTTATAAATGTTCAAAAAGGACCTCAATGTAACATCTCCATTAGTCCTCTATTAAAAAATTTATAATGGCATTTTCCTTTAATTTTTTTGTGGGTCACATACCATATATGTATCTTATATGACAAGGACCCCAAAAAAATTCAAAAAAATTTATAGATCCTATGTTATATAAAGGCTTATTCTTCATTGTGGAAGGTAAGCATATTAAGCGTGGTTTCAAGTTTTAATGATAATAGAAAGAAAAAAAGGAGAGGAAAAATAATACATATTAAGAGCTGGAACACTTTCTTGTTCCAAATGATATCTACTCCTGCAGGATATAGAGCCCCGGGCTAAGGGCTACAGCAAAATTGGCCAGCCAGTCCGCACATTGGTTCCCCTCGCGGTAGACATGCTGGAATTGGATCTCCCACGACCGGTGGAGAAGCTCCTGGATACCTGACACCAAAAAGAAACCCCAGTAAGAACAACAGAAGGATCAGAAAGGATATTAATCACTTCAAGGGAGTCAACTTCGACTATGACCCGGTGGTACCCCTTCGCCCAGGTCAAATTGAGCCCCGCGTACACTCCCCACAGCCCCGCCTCCAGAGGCAAACCCCAGCCAAGACACTGTTGGAACCCTCCACACCAGGTCCCATAACAATCCCGGATTAACCCGCCAGTGTAGGTCATAGGGGACCTGTACTTAACGGCTCCGTCCGTGTTAACCTTAACCCAGCCCGCAGAAGGTTTGGACCAACGCACCAAGGAGCCCACGGGAAGGCCCGGGGTGGGGAAAACGCGGGTCTCCATCATCCGAGCCCTAGTAATCCACTCCACATACTCGAGAACAATACGGGCCCCTGTCACCGGCCAAGCACTCTTTAATATCTCTAAAGAAACGAACATCAGAAGTCTATTAAGGGAACTTCCCTATGAAAACTCGAAGGGGCAAACTAGTTGAGTCTTTTGAATCTTCTTCCACAAGAAATTAGAAAATTTACAAAACATCCCTGTAACTAGAAAGACGCAAAATTTAGATTAAGCAAGTAAGGTTGGTCAGTTATAGTGAGCACAATTTTCGCTGTAGTTTCAATTGGGATCTATATCTAAATAAACACATTAATGCTTTCCACATATTCTTTCAAGTGTCCAATTACCAGCATCAATCTATCTTTCATTAAAACAGGGGGCAAATTCCACCAACTTCCACCAATGTCACTAACTTTGAGTAAGAAACCATCATGCTATTGGAATTATCCCCATGACCTAATCGTTATGTAATAAATTGAACATTTTTTTTAATTATTAACTTTGTTTAATAACATGGAAAATGATTATGTTATCATATTATGTTTATTGTACTTTATTCTAAGATGATAAGTCCTTGATTAAATTTATACACTTACCATCATAATGGAGATTATGATAATGAGAGTCAAGTCTTTAGGGTTTAATCTAAAAGTGTTCTTGATCATAGGATCATCAAATAAGGACTTTAATGATCTTGTTAGATCAATATGTATGTAATAGTATCTATTCGATGGATATTATTATATCTCATTTGCTAAGTTACATATATAGATGATGCATATGGAGACATGATCATTGAACTGACCAAAGTGAGAATTCCCAATGGTTAATATTACCTATGAACTGTCAAGTGGGATATTATCATAAGGATTTAAATGTATATTTTTCCTTTGACCTAAGATCATCATAGTACTCAATAAGCCACTTATTATGTTTTGATGTCAGACACCTACTATATAAAAATGCTATTTAAATGATCATTGGATATAATTAAGTACCTATCTGATTAGTGGTGAGTCAAGATGGAATCTATCGACTCTAGGTAATGAGTTTGAGCTCTATATTGTCATTGATTTTAATGGTTTTTTCAAGACCTTGGCCAAGGCGATTGAATGAGTGAGGAAAAGGAATTTTTTAAGTCATTCACCAATCATTAATGATCGACATATAACATTGTTGGTTATCTAATAGGGTTTGACAGTTAAACCATACCTTAAGATAATCCAAAGATGTAATGATGGAAGGTAATAATACATTATCCTTAACCAGGTTCTATCTTTGTAAGGTTGTTACTTTACACTATCCAGCCGTTGAAGAGTGTTGCTAGACGCCAACCTTGATTAGTAATTAATTGGATTAGTTACTACCGGCTTAGTGATGAACTTATATAGTCACACACTTACGAGTGTAATATTTTCTATTTATGATTATTTAATTTATTACGAGAAAATTTATTAAATAATTTATATGACATATTATTATATTTTTTCCTAGCATAAAAATATAATTAATATTGAAAATTCTCTTGTACAAAATAAATGAATAAAATAAAATAATTTATTTTATTTCATTTTATAAATAATAATTATTATTTAAAAAAGAAAAGAAAGAAAGAAAAGGGCATCAGATGGCGTTTTGGCCTTGGTGGTTGTGTTTTTAGTTTTAACATTTAAAAACCATATCAAAATGAAACGATGTGTTGGTTTTTTAAGTTATGAAAATGTTAAGAACTGACAAGTGAAGATAGAGTAAAAAATATAGATACTCTTTCATTTTCATTTTTGTATATTGAGATTAACAAGAGAAAAGAAAAGAAAATTGTTTTCTCTATTCTTGAAGAAAGTATTCTTCAAATTTTAACAATAGTCATATCAAGTGCTGAAAGTGAGATGTATTTCTCGGTGTGGAGTACATAGAGACTTTGTATTTTCGAAGTTCATTACCGATTAATCCTCACAAATCTCAGGTATTTATTTTTGCTTGTTCTTACTATTAGTATGTTTGTTAAACGTAATAGATGACTATAGGATTGCAATTTTTTATTTTCACTGTGTATGCGATCCATCACAGACTCCATTGTTATTGTAACCTCAATGACATCTTCTTCTTTTTCTTAAATTGAAGTAGGTTTCAAGGAAGTTCTTTGTTGTTTCTGGATGTGAATTTATATTTTCATAACTAGACTAAATATATAGCCAAAATTTTGGGGAGTCATCGAAAAACTCAAATTCCATACAAGTGTTTGGATGAGAAACTGGATATGTTAAATCACATCATTATCACAGCTGAAAGAGAGGAGCATATGACATGGGACCAACAACATTTTTATTTTTTAGGTCCTTGCTACACAGGACACACATATTTCATGGGACCTATAGAAAATTAAATAAATAATATCACCTATAATTTTTTGCACGAGTTGGAATATTATAGTTCTTTGTGTATTTGTTGAAACGTTAAGGTTTAAATTGAATTTTGGTTAAAACTTTAGGATCTAATTTGACCTTTTTTCCTTTAATTTAAACCAAGTACCTTAACTTTATATAAACTTTGAATTTGTACTTCTTGTAAAGCAAATGATTCATCTTTTTATTTTAGGACTATAGGATTTTTCTGAGGCATATTCTTGCTCCAACAATTTTAATATGCAGAACTTTGTCTCAGAACAGAAGAATAGAAAATTTGTCTAAGTATAAAAATCACATTACTTCATTATGTTTCACTATAACCATTAAAATATTTGTTTTTTTTTCTTTTGAATCATTCCAAGTCATAAATTCCATTAACAAGAACAACTAGTATTTAAGTTTATACCCTTACAACTAATCAATTGGTTACAATTAAAGTATAACATTCTTTATTTATCCAATAAAGGAAATATTTATCTTTGTATGTTTATGTTAATTATATTTAATAATTAATAATAAATATAAAATCCTGAAAATAATTACTATGGAATTGAAATTATGATGAGATTGTATTTATGATATTCAAATTATATTTAAGTATAATTCCTAAATTTTTCCTAGTTATAATTTTATCAAGATGAGATATTGATGGAATAGTAAAATTAGCACATATTATGATTTTTTCATATAAAGAAAGTAATTGATCTTATAAATCAAAGTATGAGGACAATTAAAAACATGTGTATATGCTTACAAGAGAATAAATTTACTAAATTGACCAGATATTTAAGATTACCAAAATATCTCATATAAGAATTACTATATTTGTATGCTATTTATGACAGATTCTATTTAAGGTAGCTTAGTCAATAATATTTGGATATATTATGAATTATTTGGATATAGTTCGGTAAGTCATTAAAGGATTCGTCACCCTGAAGTAATTAGAGAGAATGTTCTACCATTTTTTATTAATAATGATTTAAGAAATTATAAGGCTAGAGTAACTTAAGATTTGATAAGTTTATTTTCAAATATCTAAATCAGTTAGTAATTAGCAAAAGAAAAAATTATTGAATTAATGTCCTCTTTTTAAGAACTAATAATATGAGTTTAATTATTTTTTATTGTCCTAAATTACTTTAAAATATCATATGGTATTAGAAAAATATTTTACTAAATTATTTTAACAAAATTTGCTATTAAAAATTAAGTCAAAACAATCATTTAACTTGTTCTATATTTAAATTAATAAAAATTAGTTACATTGAAATGATTTTAAAATAAAAAAATTATTGTCTTACGGAGCGTATATACCTCTTCTCATGAAAGAAGTAACAAACTCACTGTCACCTTTTTTTTTCACTTCGTCAACAAATTAAAACATTGTGTGTGACTTGAAAATTTTTGCAAGTTACTATCAATCTATACAAAAGATAGGCGGCTATTAAAATTTAAATTTAAAAGTGCCTCTTGTAATTTGAAAATAATACTAGCTATAGTATGAAAATTTAAAAGCTATGGAAGGAGAAAGAATGACACAGTCAATTTATACTAATTTGATTTATAGCCTACGTCCAGTCCCCAAGTATCTCATTTAAGTATTTCACTAAAATCTCCAAGTAGTGATTTGATGAGCCTCTCCAAGCTCACAAGTACATCTTTTACAAGGTTCTTCAACTTGCCACACTAGTAGTATTTGATAAGCTTCTACAAGCTCTCAACAATTGAAAGTGGGATTTGCTCAATATAAGCTAGAATGGATAATCTTTCTCAATACAGTGTATTCACTTTCTAAAGCACAGATGATAAATGAAGATATGACTTTCGATTCGGACTATAGCTGTTACTGATATATTTTCAAATCTTGTGTTGAATGGATGCATCAGCTCTTCCTTAAATAAGAGTTCTCTTTAAGGTTCCTTTTAAAATTTTCTTCACATATACAAGTCGTTGCTTCAATTTCATTATGAACTAACTGACTGAATCGGTTGTGAATCTGTTAAAACATAGTATCTTTAAATATCCAAATGTTTGGATATATTTTTGACTGTGTCTCGATACAGGTTTCTTCGTTCATACAAAAATGATAGGGACTATCCATTTCAGATTTTATGGAACCGTTTTTGGCCGTTTGAATGAGCTTGTTAAGATGGTTCCTATAAAATAAGAGTTGATAATCGATTAGTCTCTCATTTAAATAGATAACTAAGTTATATCCATTTGTATAATGTTATCCTTTTGGATAAATGAGATCATTTAGTCAAGTAAATTTGAATTTAAAAATTAACTTAATATTATTAATTGTTATCATCAAAATTATTAATTTAGAATCCTTAAGCTAACAATCTCCCCATTTTTAATGATGACAAGCAATAACATATATATTTAAAAAGATTCAAATAACTGTGAAGGATTTCAAAATATACATGTATAAGTCCTTACTAGCAACCGTGATTAGAAAGAGCCTCTTACTACCAAGTAGTAGGATCCTATTGTTTGTTGAAATGTAAAGGACATATTCAACTATGAATATCAAGCATCTATCAGCTTATCATTGAAAACATTTAACATAAGAATTTTAAAAAAATATCAGCATCAACATGTTTAAATGCATGTTTCAAAACATTCAAGATATATCAATATTAATATCAACATGCAGTATGTTCCAAAACTTGTTTCAAAACATTTAAGACATATGAACATTAATATCAACATACAATATGTTCCAAAGCTTGTTCAAAATATATATGTCTACTCTCCCCCTTTGTCATTATCGAAAAGGATCGGGAAGAAACTAAACATGCAATTCAAATATCCATACAAGAATAAACATAAATATTCAGGACATCACAAAATATCCAAGATTAAAAATCATTCAAAAATTTTAAAATATTATGTTTTTCAAGGAAAGTATTATTGATCTTTGAGAGTTGTGACAAGGGTCTAGAGCAGGTTCTTCATTTCAGTGACTTGTTCCTACATTTTGGTCATCGACACATTCATTTAGTCTTGAGTGAACCTAATATCTGCCAGTTGTTGTTGGAGTACAAGATTGTTGGCATCTTGCGACGTAATAGGATTCTGTCACTTTGGAGAAGGTCCCATGACATCTGCAACTCTTTTAGTCTTCTTGTCAACCCATACGTTCTCTTTCAGTTTGTACACAAATTGGAAGGGAATGGAGGAATGGCACTTTGCAGGCTTATACCATTCCATATTGTCAAAAGAAACACCATAATGGGCAAGAATTTTTGTCAGAAGCATTCTATAAGGTAAAATCCATTGATGTTCTTATGACTTCCCTTATCTAACATAAATAGTATGATCATAGCGGGAAGGTTCATTCGGTTACCTTTGAGCAAGTTGTAGATGACATAAGATTCCAGAAGATTGCACCTTTCAAAATAGTTGCTTCTTAGGAAAATATATGTGGCAAAGAGAGATATAAGGCATCTTTGCAACAAATTCAACTGTCTACACCAGGGTCTTCCATCTTGTGTGTCTTCAATATAGAGACAATTGAATTGAGCAACTGTTGCCATGTCTTGATCAGCAACATCCCATTTATGGCAAGGAAAATTAGTTCTTCCAACAGGGGCTATATTCAACAAATTCCCCAATATCTCTTAAGTTATCAAAATTTCACACTCATTAACCCATGAGATAATTCCCAATTTCCATCAATAACTTCTTTTCTCATGTGAGTGTAAAATAATCTAACCAGCTCATTAGATATAGTTTCATTCAAAATAAGAACATTATGACAACCTGCTATAAGAAAGTAGGGAAAGATGTTGATACCAATATCTTTAAATATGAAAGGAGGTAAAATGGGCCTAGTAACCACCTTTCTTTTTCTGTAGTGCATTTTGAATCTAACCTCAACTTCCATCAGTTGAAAGGTTTTAGGAGGTTCTAATGACTCTCCTTTCTCTAGTACAAAAGGGTTCTTTCCTTTGGATTTTTTAACTGGAGCTTTTAGAGGTTTCATCGTAGAGAGGATCCTCTTGAGTTATAAGATCTGTTGTAGGCTCCTCAATGATAGGAGCCTTTCCTTTTCTTATTTCTTCTTTTCTGTTTTGCTCAAGTTCAGATTGAGCAGACTCATCTTCTTCATCTCATCTTCCTTTTTGAGAAGATTCTTCTTGTATTTGTTCATCATCTTTTTAAGAATCCTTTTCTTATGTTCTCTGATGAAATTAGAGACTTCCTTTTGCTAGGTGACTTCTCTACGCTAGTAGACTCCTCTTCACTAACAGATTCCTCTTTGTCTTTGTGCGACTTAAGGTTTAATTCACTAGATTTAGGGTCCCCTTCATCAGAGTGATGTCGAGGATCATTCCTCTGTTTGGTCTCTAATTTATGGGAGATGTCTTCATTAGATGAATCAGTAGTTGTCTATTCCAGTGACAACGAGGGTAGATTCTTCCTTTTTCGTTCGTACTTGTGCAAGGGTTCCATCAATCTCTATTTGGGTACAGATAATGGCTTTTTGAAAGAGGAAGAAACAGTGGGTTCTATCTGGTTTTTGGTGTTAACCTATATATAATTTGTTGAATATGACAAGAGAATATCATGTAATGGAATTCTGTCTAGGGTTTATTTGAATCAGTCACATTGTTTATGTCTTAAATTGGCATATAGACCTCCAAATTGGGTTATTTCAGCTGCATATGAAATATAAGGCATAAAAATAGAAATATGTAGAAGAGTAGAGGAGACTCTTGACTTAATTATGGCTTAGAGACTCTTGACTTAATTATGGCTTTATTACATTGTAAATTGAGAACGAAAATGGTGACTTGATACTGCCCCTATTTTGGAGCAGCTTGTGATGTTTGGTCTATATCTTATGATTTAGAGGTCCAAATGGCTTGATCTTTAATGTTTTAGAAACTAGAGACATAGGAAAAAAAAGTCCATAAGACATAAAAGCCTAATTAGAACGTTTTCTATATTCAAATTACAGAAAAAGTGGAGGTACAAATTCTTCTCAGGGGACACGACGAGAAAGAAGTTGCATTATTTTGAGTTTGTTTTTATTTCCGATCTTTACCGAATCATATCCAAACCATTTTGAATGTGTATGAAAATTTTAAAAAACCTAAAATAAATGAAATAGGACTTTCCATATGTGAATTGGTTGATTGAACATTGGAATTTAAGATTGAGCATAATTCATACTAAAGAAAATTTACATTTACACAAATGGTTTGTATGCATATTTATTGCTTATATGTGTATAGTATGATTATACAAGTGTGATTATAATACCTTTCTAATGGTGGTAAGTTATGAATTCCATGTATAAACGCAAACACAGATTTTATGACTTGAAATGTACATCATATGATTTTTCAATATATGAATTGTGAAATTGGCAAATGGTTAAAGGAAATTTTACAGTGCTTGCTCTATTGTCTTGGTGGTGGATAGATAGGCATGCCTATAAGGTTACAGTGTACCTACTATAGTTTAACACTAATGGTGTCTTCATTTTTGAGACTATAATATCTCCATAATTTGATGACTTTCGGTAACCACAGTTTGATACTTTCAACTATCCACAGTTTTGATATCCTTAGATATCCACACCCACAGGAATATGCAAGCCTGATATAGAAAGAAAAAGTAAATGGTTATAAATAAGAAATATAGCATGACAACATAAATAATTAGTATTGATGAACATTTGCATTTGTATTGATAATTTGTACCAATAAGCGTTGAATATCAATGTTTGGCTTATGTATGTGAATTTACAATATATGAATAACATATTGAAACAGGTTAGCATTATGTACTTTGATTAAGTATGCCATCACTATTTATATAAGTTGTGATGTTTATGAATGTGTGTGCTTGGCGGATGACTGCTGTGAGTGGTCATCTAAACTAAGTGTTTTTGCCACTAAGCTTTTAAGCTTAGCATGAGTGTTAATCCGTGTAGGTCTAAGTCATAGGAGTGAGGTACAGGGAACATATGTAGGGAATAAGGCCAACAGTTAGGAGAAAAAGTACCTTTGGAATTTGTTTTGGTTAAAGATGATTGTACATGTAATGAAGGAAGGATATTGTATGGTTTCTTTTGGAACATGATGTCAATGTAAAGATGTATACTAGTTTTAAATGATAATTTTAAGTGATGTGAAATTTTGTAATATGTATATGTATAACATTGAATAGAAATGTATGCCATGAATGTATGTACAGGAAATTGGTTGCCATGTGTGTAGGTGGTTGTAGATTCTGTATAGAAGGTGTTACATTGTGTGCCTGTTAATATCTGCAAAAAGAAGTAACATATTTTTCTAAAGATAAACAGAGTTAAAAATCTAATAATCTACACTTACTAAGCTCTTTTCTTAGTAAACAAAATACATCTTTTGAAAGGGGCTTAGTAAAAATGTTAGCTACTTGGTTTTCAGTATTAACATGCAATAATTCAATAGTTCCTTCTAAGAAATAATCTCTAAGAATGAGATGTTTAACTTCTATATGCTTAGTCCTAGAATGATACACCAGATTTTTAGATAAGTTAATTGGACTTGTATTGTCACATAATATAGGAATACGAATAAAGTTTAGAGAAAATCTTAGAGTTGATGTTTCATCCATAAAATCTTAGCATAATAGTTAGCTACTATTATATATTCTGCTTCAGTTGATGAAAGTAATGTGCAATTTTGTTTCTTGCAAGACAAAAAACTAAACATCTACTAAGGAATTGACAATAGCCATTTGTGCTTTTTTGTCAACCTTATCACTTGCATTAGACATCACAGTAACCAATCATGTTATATGAATCTATTTTGGATACCATAATGGTATATGGTTTCGAGACGATAACGAAAGACCCTCTTGATTGCTTGAAGGTAGCTCTCTTTAGGATTTGACTGAAAATTTGCAAAAAGACACATTCTAAGCATTATATCTGGTATTGAACTTGTAAGATATAGAATTGAACCAATCACTCCTCTATATTTTGTCTCATCAGTAGGTTTTCTTACTTCATCCTTATCAAGCTTTGTTCCAGTATACATTGGAGTTCCTATTAGTTTGGCATTTTCAAAATGGTATTTTTTGGTAAGTTACTTTGTGTACTTGTCTTGACTAATGAAAATCCCTTTTTTATTTGTTTTATTTACAACCCAAGGAAGAAGGGTAGTTCCCCCATCATAATCATCTTAAACTCCCCTGTATTAAAGCTGAAAATTCTTTATAGAAACATAGGTTAGTAGTACCGAATATTATTTCATCAACATATACTTGAACTATGAGTAAATCATTATCCTTTTTCTTAATAAATAAGGTTTTATCTACCTTTTCACTTTCAAAGTGTTCTTAAGCAGGAAGTTACTTTACCTGTCATACCATACTCGAGAAGCCTACTTTAGACCATACAAGACTTTTGTAAGCTCATCACATAATCTAGATAGTCTGAATTCTAAAAAATTGGAGGTTGCTTAGCAAACACTTCTTCATTAATATATCCATTTAAGAAAGCACTTTTGACATCTATTTGAAATCATTTAAATTTTCTATGATATGAAAAAGCAAGTAAAGTAAGATTCTAGTATAGCAACAAGTGCTTATCAAAATCAATACCTTCCTATTGGTTATAGCCTTGAGCTACAATTCTAGATTTATTTCTTACCACCTTACCATTTTCGTCAAGTTTGTTTCTAAATACCCAACAAGTTCCAATGACTGACTTCTTTTACGAATAGGGTACCAAATTCCAAACTTGGTTCCTATCAAACTGGTTTAGTTCATCTTTCATAGCTGCAGTCCAGCTTTTATCTATGAGTGCCTCTTCAACAATCTTTGGTTCTAATTGTGAAAAAAAAGAAAAATAATTGCTTTTAAAGGAGGCTCTAATTCTTAGACCTTCTGAAGGGTCTCTCAAAATATACTGAAATGTATTAAGACCTCTCCATTCTCTTGGTGTCCTAAAACTTCTACTTTTAGCATCTAGTATCCTTTGCTACCAAGGTGCCTGTTGAGGGGTATTCACAAAAGGAGCCTTTTCTGTCCTAACTTTAGAAGGACCTTATTGATCTTACAAATCTGAAGGCACTACTGGTGCAGTTTAAGTTTTTGGCATATCGTGAGGGACCAAAGGATGCTCCTCATCATTTAAATCAGCAGCTGTTGTTGAGGGCAGTGGTTCATCAAATACAACATGTATTGACTCTTCTATCCTCTTGGTTCTTTTGTTGTAGACGCTAAATCCTTTGCTACCAGTGCTATATCCCAGAAAGATGGCTTCATCAAACCTTTCATCAAATTTGCCAAGGTTGTCCTTACCATTATTTAACACAAAATACTTGAGGCCAAAAGCTCGAAAGAAGGCAACATTAGGCTTTATTCCTTTTCACAACTCATAAGGAGTCTTTTTTAGAATAGGCCTTATAAGGAACCGGTTCAGAATGTAACAGGCAGTAGATACAGCTTCTGTCCAGTAGTCATGAGGTAGACCACTTTCAAATAGGATAGTTCTGGCCATATTAGTAAGGGTCTATTCTTTCTCTAAATAACCTCATTCTGTTGAGAAGTCCTTGGATAGGAGAAATTAATAGTTATACCATTACCATCATAGAAATCATTAAACTTTCTGTTATCAAATTCTCCTCCATGGTCATCTAAATTAATGTAATGTAGTATCCTTTTTCAATATGAATTTTCCTGTAAAACTTCTCAAAGAATTCAAAAGCATCATCTTTATTTGCTAAGAAATAAACCCATGTGAATCTAGAGTAATAATCTACTATAACAAAACCATAATGTTTGCCACCAAAACTTTGAGTTCCAGTAGGACCAAACAAATCCATATGTATAAAATCAAGCAGTTGGTTAGTAGATACAATATTTTTTATAGAAAGCTACTTTTAACTTGTTTTCCTTTTAAGCATGCTTTAGAAACCTAATTATTGTTAAAAGTTAAATAGGCAATCCTCTTACTAATTCATTCTTAGAACATTTTGATAAAATGTTTATGCTAGCATGTTCAAATCTTCTATGCAAAATTAATGAGCCCTTTTTTAAAGAAAAAAAGCACTTAACCTTTTGAGAAGACAAGTTAAGCATAATATATATTCTGATTTCTAGGACCAACAAACACAATGTTATCATTATGATTATCAATTATCTCACAATGAGATGTACAAAATGTGACTTTATATCCCTTATCACATAACTGACTCATACTCAACAAAATATGCTTCAAACCATCAACATATAAAACATTATAAATAGAAGTAGAGTCAGAGGCACCAATTTTACTAATTCCATTGACCTTTTCTTTGTTTTTGTTAGCAAAGACAACATTAATTCCATCTTTGCTTTCAATATAGTTGAAGTGTGATATTTCACCTATCATATATCTTGAACAACCACTGTCAACTATCCATTAGTTTTCTCTTGTTACTGTTCTGAAGCATATCTACAGAATGTATTATCTCAATTTAGGTACTTAAACTTTTCTGGGTCCTTTCAGGTTAGTAATCTGACCTTTTGGTCTCCAACATATATTTTAGATAATTTTCCTTTTCTACGTATGTTACAAGAGGACTAATATGTTTATGTTTACCACAGTAGAAGCACAAAACAGATGAATGAGAGTTACTGTCATTTTTTCCATGTATCATGTTACTGCTATTTTGATAACAGCTACTGCTAGTTTTAAGAAATAAATTCTTGTACTACTTGATATTATTATTTTTATCATATCTTATTCTTTCCTTATTAAAGACACTTTTACCATTACCAAATAATGCATCAAGATTATTCTTTCCATCAATAAAATTAGCTAGCTTTTTTTAAAAGATGTGATTCTTTCAATAAAATTTTCTTCATCTTCTAGATGATCACATGCAAATTCTAATTCAGCAACCTTTTCTTCTAATTCTTTCACTTTTTTAGAAACTTTACAATCATTCTCAATCAATACATTTTCTAACAGAGTTATTTTTTCTTTTAAGAATTCCTTTTCAGATACCTTTTGCTTATAATCATTTTCAATCTTAGTAAGAGACATATTCTTAGACAACAAACTCTTATTCTCTTATTCTAATGATCAAATTTTATTCTTCAAAGATGCATCACTATTTTTAGACTTCTCAACCTCTTTAATATACTACACAGTTAATTTCTTATACTAAGCATGCAGTTCATAATATGCATCTCTTAGTTCATCAATTTTAAGATTAGAGTCAGAATTATAAACCTCATCGTCTCCTGAATTAGTTATAAGGCAAACATTACTTACTTCTTAAGGCTCTTCTTCATTAAAATTCTCAAAATCTTTGTTAGACCAAACTGTAGACATAGCTTGCTTTCTAGGTCTTCTGTTTTATGTCTTGTCCTTATGAAGAAGAAGGGAATATTCTAATCTGATGAGTCCATGCTTCTTACAGTGATAACATATAATTTAAGTATTTTGTGTAATGCTAGTGCTACTACCTTTTGGCATGGACTTACTGTTACCAGTTTTCTTATTTCCTTCTCTTTTCTTCATCAGCTTCTTTTTGTAAAAACATACATACCTTTTGACCATAAGGTTGAATTCATCATCTCCATCTATCTGCAACTCATTGTCGCTTTCATCACCATTTGATTCATCAGCAGCTTTTAGAGTTATTCCTCTTCTATAGGAGGATCCTTGATCTTGTCTAAGCTTTGTCTTATGGATTATCAAGTTTCCTCTTAGCCAATCAATTGAAATAGTTTCTTGATCTTTTGCAATTTCTAGAGTTGTCACTTTGAGTCTCCACTCCTTTGGAAGTGATCTTAGAATCTTTGTCACAAGCTCATCAATGGGATATGTTTTTCAAGGTTGTGATGATGTTGTTGAATCGTCCAAAAAATTATTTTATGTTCTCTCCCTTTTTCATACTAACAGTTTCATATTGATGCACTAAAAGATTTATCCTATGTTTTTTTTTACCTTATTTGTTCTTTCAAAGGTAACTTGAAGTTTATCCCATATTTGCTTTGTTGTAAAACAGTAGGATATCTTTGTGTATTCTTCTAGAGAGAGTGCACAAATCAGATGATGCCTTGCCTTAACATTTAGTTGTGGATTTCTTCTATTAACATCAGTCGACATCTTTACATCGTCAGTAACATAAAGTGTAGCTCCTACTTTGATAGCCTGTCAGAATTCAATATCTATATATTGGAGATAAATTTTCATTCTCTCCTTCCAATATGAATAGTTATTTCTGTTAAAATAAAGAGGCTTTTGTGACGGATTGTCCTTTAAGAATTCTCAAGTTGTTTACTATGATCTATCACGTGCTGTAAAATACAATAAATGTGATACCTCACTCTGATACTAAATGATAAAGCAAATACACACAAGAGGGGGTAAATTGTGTGTGACTTGAAATTTTTTATAAGTTACTATCAATCCGTACAAAAGACAAGCAGCTGTTAAAATTTAAAATGAAAAGAACCTTTTGCAATTTGAAAATAATAGTAGATATAGTGCGAAAATTTAAAAGCTTAGGAAGGAGAAAGAATGACATAGTCAATTTATACTGGCTTGACTTATAACTAAGCCTATATCTAGTCCCCAAGTATCCCACTTGAGTATTTAACTAAAATCTCTAAGTAGTGATTTGACGAGCCTCTCCAAACTCACAAGTACATCTTTTACAAGGTTCTTCAACCTTCCACACTAGTAGTATTTGACAAGCCTCTACAAGCTCTCAACAATTGAAAGTAGGATTTGCTAAATATACGTTACAATGGATAATCTCTTTCAATAGAGTGTTTTCATTTTCTAAAGCACGGAGGATAAATGAAGTTATGACTTTCGATTCTGACTATAACTACTACTGATATATATTTTCAAATCTTGTATTAAGTGGTTGTAATAGCTTTTCCTTAAATAGGAGTTCTCTTCAATGATCGTTAAAAAATTTTCTTTCATATACACTAGTTGTTGCTTCAATTTCATCATGAACTAACTGAATGAATCGACAATAAATATGTTAAAATGTAGTATGTTCAAATATCCAGACATTTGGATATATTTTTTTACCGTGTCTCAAAACCAATTGTCGAATCGGATGACTACAGGTTCCTTCGTCCGTACAAAAAAGATAGTGACTATCCATTCCAGATTTTTTGGAACCTGGTTCAGCCAGATTCTGGCCGAACGGTGCGTTGCCGTTTGGATTCATCGATTGGCAACCTCCTGTGACGATCTTCACGTAGAAAACA
>JANZLH020000100.1:443194-457405 GCA_026770325.2 Erythroxylum fimbriatum
CCAAATCAGTCTATGGGGTGAGACTGATCGATCGGCCTATGAGATTGGACTTGGGCCCGATGCATCCGACCCAACCAGAACCATTTTTGACTGTTTGAATGAGTTTGTTAAGACGGTTACTATAAAATAGGAGTTGTTAGTCGATTATCCTCTCATTTAAACAAATAACTAAGTTATATACCCATTTGTATATTATTTTCCTTTTGGATACATGAGATAATTCTGTCAAAGAAATTTAAATTTAAAAAGTAACTGAATATTATTGATTGTTATCATCAAAATTATCAATTTAGAAGCCTTGAGCTAACAAATAGAAAGAGAATAAAGAGTTGAATTACAAAATATAGTTTATGAGTACTATGTTGTTTGTGATAACATTAAGAATTATTATATGTAAATGTAATAACAGAAGATTAAGATTACGAAAGGGGAATTAAAATGTAGATGTTAAAGTTTTCATTATTTATAAAGAAATATTTTGTTTAGTTTGGTTTCTAGGTAATCTAGTAATGTATCTATTACCCTTTATTAAAGTTGGTTAATTTGAAAATCAAGTAGGAAGTTGATTTAAGAATGGGACTTTTGTCCATGCCATTATATCTCTTTTACTAATTGGTTAATATTATTACACTAGAACTTAATTATTACTCATTAAGCAAATTATTGCTTATATACTAAAATTTTATTAACTACTTGCATAAGCAAATAAATTCATTTAAATATATATCATTTTACAAATTTTAAAAATTTGAAATACAAATGCTCTTGATAGTTATAAAATAATAATAATTAACTTATTATCAATACTTAAGACATCATAACAAAAGATAGTGTTAAAAATGATGCTTAAAAGTCAATTCAGTGACCCCTTTTAGTAGTCTTAAATGCTTTTGATCTTGTAAACGTCATCATTGCATTTGTTTTACCTGAAGAAAGATAATAAAAATTGAAAATTTATGCTAATGGATAAAATGAATTCTAACTACAATCTTTCTGATTTCTTTGCATTCATAACCTCTTTCGAGTTATTTCTCATCTTTTATTGGTAGATGAGGTTCTTCATCTTATAATAAGGCTCTATATCCGCAACCTTGTTTGATGGTGGTGGCCTTAATGGACTACCATTGGAACTACTTACATAGACCTCGTTTGAACTTTGATTTTATTTCTCCTCCTTACCTAAATAATCATAAAAATATTGAAAACAAAGTTAATCACAATTGTAGTCATATACTTAAGAAATAAACAACTTATATAATATTTAGTAGGTGTTACTTATAATCAAATTATAATCTTCAGATTCCTATTTCAACTCCTTCAATTGTAAAAGTATATGACTACTTTCATAAATATTCTCGGAGGTTATTGAAGTACTAATTTTGACTCACACTCTTATTATCCAAAGCATAATTATATGTGTGCTTCTGCTAAAACCTCTTACATGTGTATACATTAAATCAATAGGCAAGTCAACAATAAGTAAACAATACAATTAAGAGAATAATGAACTAAAAATTACTTGAAAACTAGTTAGATATCCCACAAAGCCGACATAAATGTTCAATTTGTAACACCTATTTGCAAATTTGGCTTTAACAATCTTTTTAGTGCTCGTTTTAAATAAAAACTTACTTTTTTTGAAGTACTTCCTGAATTTATTAGAATCATCAAAGAACATACTATATTCAATCTCAATTTCTTTTATAATTGTTGAATCTAAGAAAATGTGATTTGTTTTTTAATCCTTCATCTACATTTGGATCATCTCCATCTTTAAAATTAAAATTTTAATCTAACCCAAAGTAATTTATCACCTTTACAGACGCTTTTAAGTCATCCATTCTCAGATTAATCTCCGCTTGCACTGGGTTAGTCTGTAAAAAGTAAAGTGCTGGCCAAATAGATTTCTCCATTCGCAAGACTCGAGCTCGAGGCCTCTAGTTAAGGGATAAGAGTGCTGAACCACTCACTCCAACGTATTTGGTTGAAATTGGGCGATATTAGGAACGGTGTTATCACCTTAGGAATGGTGAACAGTATTTTGGTATAATAGAAAAAAGAAGGAAAAAGAGTATAGTTATCTAACTTTGGGTGTGGGAGCGCCTAATGCCGGAAAACGATGCTTAGAGCAAGACACCTAAGGCCCTCACCCATCTCCCGCCACATCCTCAATTCAAACGCCAACGCTCTCCAACAACACCAGTCCTACATAACTCTAGGCCGAAAGCTCTTGTCTCTCCTAAGGCAATGCTGTTGCAAGAGACAAGTGCAACAAATTCACGCTCAAATGCTACTAAACTTTGCTCTAAAACCCAATTTTCTTCTCCCTAAAATCATCGATTTTAAAGACTATACCTATGCTTCTCTCCTCTTCGAACACATCCCGGAACCCGACGATTATGCCTTCAATGTCATGATTCGCGGCCTAACCACTACTTGGACTTTGTACTCCTTAACCATTATGTTCTATTACCGGATGAAGTTCTCGGGCGTTAGACCCAATAACTTCACTTACCCTTTTTTGTTTATAGCCTGCGCTAACCTTTCGGAGTTAAATATTGGTCGGATGGGTCATGGAATGGTGTTTAAGATTGGGTTGGAGACTGATGATCACGTTTGTCATTCTATGATCACAATGTATGCAAGATGTTGGGAGTTGGGGTCTGCGCGGAAAGTGTTTGATGAAATCTCCGATAGAGATTTGGTCTCGTGGAATTCGATGATCTCAGGATATTCGAAGATGGGTTTTGCAAAGGAGGCGGTGGGGTTGTTCGAGGAGATGAGGAAGAGTGGGTTTGAACCTAGTGAGATGACGCTGGTGAGTGTTCTTACTGCTTGCGGGGACTTGGGAGATTTGAGTTTTGGGACGTCGGTGGAAAGTTATGTTGTGGAGAAGAAGATGACGTTGAACTCTTATATAGGATCTGCTTTAATTGACATGTACGGTAAGTGTGGGGATTTGTTGTCAGCTAGGAAGATCTTTGATGCAATGACAACTAAAGATGCTGTCACATGGAATGCCATGATCACAGGGTAATTCTGCATATAATATCTTATTTCAAGGCTGATCACTTGTAGAAGTATATTTACTTCTCTTCATTGTTTGCTATCAGGATTTGGGGTATAATGAATTCTTCTTCTTCTTCTTCTTCTTTTCTTAACTTTGTATTTGATTTACCAATTTTTGTGTACTTAATGCTTTTTCAGTCCGTATATTCAGATTAGTTCAAGTGTTGAGTTGCTTTAGGTGCAATACCAGATGAGACTTGAGAGGTTCATATCTTTTTTTATTTAAGTTCTCCTTGTGGTCCAACCAACTTTCTTTTCTTTCTGTGTCTGAAATGATCAACTATTGCATAACTCTGATTGATAGACATACAAAAGCACCAAGATGGACTCCAACATGGTATCACTTTATGGGGCGATTATGTGCTAACTTGTTTGATGCAATTGTAGATACACACAGAATGGAGCATCAGATGAAGCAATTACACTATTCAATTGCATGAGAAAGGCAGGTGTCACTCCAAACACAATCACGCTCATTGTAGTGCTGTCTGCATGTGCCTCTATTGGGGCCCTTGATTTGGGTAGATGGGTTGAGACGTATGCATCTCAAAGAGGATTACAAGATAATGTTTACATCACTACTGCATTGATAGATATGTATGCAAAATGTGGGAGCTTAGACAATGCACTTCAAATTTTTGAAAGCATGGTCCACAAAAATGAAGTCTCTTGGAATGTCATGATTTCTGCTCTTGCTTTTCATGGACGAGCCCAGGAAGCTTTATCATTGTTCAGGCAAATGGGAAAGGACAATGAAGGTGCCTGTCCAAATGACATTACATTTGTACACGTGCTTTCTGCTTGTGTACATGCTGGAATGGTTGATGAGGGCCGTCGATTGTTTGATTTAATGAGCGCTTCTTTTGGATTGGTCCCAAAAATCGAGCATTATTCATGCATGGTTGATCTTTTGGCACGTGCAGGACATCTTTATGAGGCTTGGGATTTTGTTGAAAAGATGCCTGGAAAACCAGATGAGATTGTGTTGGGGTCATTACTTGCTGCCTGTCAGAAGCGCAAGAATGCTGATATTAGTGAAAGGGTTATTCAATTACTTTTAGAAGTGGAGCCATCAAATTCAGGAAACTATGTTATCTCATCTAAGATATATGCAAATTTGAGAAAATGGAATGAGTCAGCAAAAATGAGGGCATTGATGAAAGAACGGGGTGTTAATAAGACCCCTGGCTGTAGCTGGACTGAGATAGGGAATCAAGTTCATGAATTTCATGCTGGCGATGATCTGCCACATCCTATGGCAAAATTATATGAACTTCTGAATGAGGAGATGAAAAAGGAAGGCTATGTACCAAAGGTTGATTCTTCTTAGAGATTGAGAAGTTGGATTTTCTTCCTTCTTTCCACCGAGCAATATACTTGAAGTTGTTATGCTGTAAGGTTTGCAAACTTGCCCAATGAAGAGGTTGAAAGTGATTCAACAGCACTCCTTACACAAATAAAGTTCACTTCTCTTTATTCATTATTTTCCCATGGTTTTATGTTTTTAAAGAAAAAAAGATGATAGCTTTGAACTTTAAAGAATATAGGGCACTGTTGATTGAATAATTGGAAAAGGGAAACTTCTGGCTATTTTTTGCTATTGATCCGATTGAATCATCCTTCAATTTTTAGCTCTACACAAGTTATTATGTTATTCAAAATTTGGATGATTGCAGTTATAAAATGTTTACTGGTTTTCTAATTGTTTTGTACGTCATATGAACTTGACTAGAATTTCCTTGTGAAATTAGGGTTACTGATCACTATCATCCATTCAACACCATTTTTCTGTTTTGTTTTATGTTGTATTCTCTCTCTCTTTCTCCCCCTTCCTCATGGAAGATATTTCTCAAGTATTCATGAGAAGTTTATAATTTTCTTTTAACAGACTTTAAGAGGCTCTGTCATAGACAGCTTAAGTCAATTTGTTTCATTGAATTGGATGTTTATTTTAATTGCATAATTTCTAAAATATCTCCTTTTCCATCCTTGGCAGCCGAATGTGGACCTGACACATGATTGCGTGAATAACTCTAATATCATGGAATGCACACCTTAAGCTTTTCAGGACTGGGAAGTAAGCTAAATTTTAGTCAAGATCTTTTCATAAATTTCATGTTCTAATTCTTGCTTGTTTTTCTGTTAGATTAAGATTTATCATAAGTTTTACTTCCAATCATGTGGTTTGCTTGATGAGCTGCATGTCTAATACCTGTGGAACTTTATTTGACCATGCTTTATTCTAATTTGTGCATGATAAGATTTAACTGCTTTATCTGGAGCCAATAAGCTGAATTTGATTACCAAGTGAGAGCTCCACTTGATTTCTTTTGGTAAAGTAAAAATAAAGAACGGAGTACACAAAATCTCTAAATTTGTACTTTTTCTTGTGGTACTACTTGCAGAAGTTGGTTGACGAAATACATGAGGGGATCTTCCTACTTTTCTTCCTGGGGAATGTTAGATGATATTGCTGTATGGATATAGTTCATAGGGATGTGATGCAGTAGTTGATCAAGTGATCTGTGCATAAATGATGAAATCAGACTCTATCAAAAAACCTGACGGAGAATGAAACAAGAGATGGCAAACTGTTTGAACCATTTATGCTTGCCTATTCACAGTTCGCCTTACAGAATGCGGGAATGCAAGGTTATGGGCCAAATGGGTGAGGGTCACTTCCAGAAGAAGTTATTTTTAGATTGTTGGCTGAGAAGAATAGGAGTAGACAACCGAGTAAAGGCAAGTCAATATCCTTGCAAATATTTTAGATCATGCACTTTGAATATGCTTATGAGCATGATATTCAATAGCCCTCTTTCTTTCACTTCATTTCTGCTCATATCTTGAGACCGATCAAGCAAATGAATGATTGAGACCAGAATTATGAAAATCCAGTACGTATTGAGGCATAAACATTCCCTTTTCTATCTGTTCGGCCTGCTAAACAGTTGCATTAAGGTTGAACTACAGGTCTAATGGGGATTTTTGGTACTATCTAGCAGTCAAAAGGGATTGTATAAATGATTTGGTGCGCTTCTACCTTCAAGGCGTCTTTTGCGTAGCTCAGTGTATCAAAGCCACCAGGTTTCGATCTGGGTCGTCCTACGTCGCAAGTTCGAATCCTCAAAAGATAACAGGATGTGGCTCGTAGGCCTATGCGTCAGTATAGTTAAGCATTGCATCATCAGAGTATGCACAAGTGGATCGTGGTGATTGTATTAGTGATCTGGTGCGATTCTACCTTCAAGGCGTCTTTTGGGTAGCTTCTGCATATCACAAACTGAAGACACGTGATTCAGACAAGATTAATTCATCCAAAGGACAGTGGTATAGTCAGGGCATAACTGTTAAAGGTAGAGTACCACCTGAGGTGTGGGATGTGGCCCATCCAATTTGTTTGCAAGATACGGCGCGCACCGGCAGATGGTACCTTGGTCTTGGTCCCCCTCCTACCATCTCTCGTATGAAAACATAACCAACAATCTGGGCTGGGCTGTGGTAAAATATGCACTGACAAATAAGTCCCGTTAGATCTATTCGTTAGTGTTTTTTAATAAATTTTTTTTCACTATATATAGTTAATTTGAAATTTTAGCTTAAAATCACAAACTAATTTTGGTTAGTATAGATAATAATTTGCAAAATAAAAAAAACAAATTTGAACTAGTTTTGGTTTTGACTTGATTTTTTCAAAGACAAACTTGAAATGCTAGAATTTTGTTTTGATCTGTTGGACTCTTCACATTGAATGAACTTTAATTAAATAGAGTAAGATAACTAGTGGAGGTTCAAACTAACAGTTTGCTTTTGAAAAACTATCAAGACTGAAGAACCAAATACTGACATCAAGTATAATTAGCAATGCACCTAAAAGTATTACAAAACTCTGACCGACTGACTGCGACAACAACATATACAGATAGCACGATCACCAGATGGGCATTTAAGTAGCACGTACGAATATGATTACAGAACCTCGGAAAGAAAACAAAACATCCCTTTCCTGATGTTGCCACTCACTCATCATTTTCATTTTCAGGTTACTTACTTATTCTACGATGGCCTGGTGGGTACCTAATTGATCTCCCATACCGGTTACGATTCTCTGAACATAAGAAACTTTTAATGGTATCCAATAAATGGGTTTAAGAGTTAGTAGATGATATCGAGTTTTCCATCCTCCTTTGAACTGTATGACCAATTGATTTTGACAGATACAAAAAATGAGAAATAATATTTAGTACAATTAGATGGTGTTTAAGGAGACTAGCTAAATTAGTGGGGTGATATAATTAACTTGAAGTTGATTAGTCAATCCCTTGATAGAAAAGAAATCAGGTCTAACTACTCATCGAGGAAAGTGAGAGTCTGAGATTTCGGTTTTGAGGACAATGCCAATTCAGATCTACCTCACCTATTTAGTTTGATACTGTCCTTCGAGTCTATATTTCCTTTTGTTTTTTTTTTAAAAAAAAAAAGAGAAAATAGTATTATAAGTTTGATAATGAACTTATTCCTCTGTGAACATTTTCGAAAACTACGACATATATGCAATGTCTACAATAGGTTTCTTGTCTGTCGGGTATCCAACAAAGTCCAATTAAAAGTGGCTGGCCTAACAAGCAATACATAGATAGTACACAAATATGACCATTGCGAGTGGAAATTAGTTAGTTAATATACTGCTACCGACTCTATATGTTTATAAAAGAAAGAAAAAGACCAAAAGTTTTCATTTCCAGAACAATTTGCCCACAGACTTGTGCTTATTCGGTAATAACCCTTAGGTTAATTTATACACGTTCATTAACTAATTATCCCTCGTCAATAAATTAATTTTGGTGCATTAAGTCTTATTCATACAATCGACAAACAAGATTGTTTAACATTCGTGAACGAGAGACCTTTATGAGATTCTAATTTTAGACTAGTTTCCCAAATCTCCATAGATGCCAGTGCCACTAATTTTTTTTTAATTTACATTAGGTATCCGGCTTAGCCCGACTAATCCTAAGCTTGAAGACCCTACCTCAAGAGCCTTAGAGGAGGTAAATTTAGAACCCCAAGAGCCTTCAGGTTCCTACTTTACCTGTACACTTCTGCGTATAAGAAGCCGTCGCATACTTAATTGATCGACTGTTGATTGATCACTGAACCCCCTGCTCAACATCAAGCGAGACGTCCGTAATTGATCCGATCAAGAAGCTTTGTCCAGGGGACTAGAGGATCATCAATTAGGAAAATATCTCATTTCTCTTTCTTTGGCATGACTCAAACTCAAGACCTCTTGTAAGGGAGAGCCTTAAGTGAAGAGTGTATACCAGTCAGACCACTCCTTGTTGTCAACCAGTGCCACTAATTTGATTTTATCCTTTGTTCTTTTTGGGATTTTTCCAAAGGGCAAAGGGGAAGTACAATACTTGAAGATGGAATGCTCAGTCATAGAAGAGATAATTAATTTTAAAAAGAGACTTCTAAACCAAAAACGAAAATAAACTTCATATCTTTTTTAATTTTGTTAAAATTTTGCGGAAATAATACACTCCTTTAAGCAAAAATTCCACTCCTGATTATTTACATAGTACCAACATCTATGGATCCTGTTTTACATATCAACGCGTCCGTGCATGTGTTCGTAATTTTGTAGTAGCAAATTAACATCAAGCGAATGTACTTCAATTCTCATAGAAAGCAAGCAACTTAGGAAATCTCATGCATGATAGAATCTTCAAAGAAAATTTCAGGCCAATAAGAATAAGAGTTTCCTCCCCCATAACTTGAAGTAGAGCTGCTGGCATCTCCGGGATTGCTTATAGAGGTCTCTGTTATAGTTTGGGGAATAGCAATAGGTGTTGGAGACACAATAAACAGGGAAGAGTCGGATGGATTATTGTGATTGTCTCCCTGGGTTATCAATGTAGTTAAGCTTGAAGCTAGATCCACCTCATCACTAGTCAGGGGCGATTGATAGTTGAGAGGAATCTCTAGGTCAGACAGTAGACTATGATTGTTGAGTGGCTGAGAGGTAGCATTTCCCAAGGGATATGAACCTTGATATTCTAGTTGCGATGAATTTAAAACTGGACTCTCTTTTGTACGAGAAATCGAATTCAACGTATTCAGAACTTCAATGTCTGTCACACCATTTTGGCCTATACGTGAGCTATTAGTACTGTTGATTGAAGTTGTCGATTGGAGAAGACACTGTAAATACTGAAGCTTAGCTAACTGCATAGCTTCTGCCTGTAATCTGAGAGCTTGTTCATCTAAGGGATGGTTCTCTATAAGGTCTTTTAGGTTAGCTAGGGCTATCAGATGAGGCAGGCTGGCAAATATGTCCGTTCTTGGTTGGTGGGTCATTGGATCAAATCCCATCTGAATCAACTTCTTCTTCAAGTGGGTGTTCCAAAAGTTTTTTATCTCATTATCTGTCCTGCCTGGTAGGTGAGAAGCAATAGCTGACCATCTGTTAAACAGCAGCAGAAAAGATGTTAATTAGCTGAGAAAGTTCAAAAAAAAGAATGAAAATGTCTCTGCTGCACCAAAAGGGTCGCGTAATTTTTACTTGTTTCCAAGGATGGAATGAAGATGCAGAATTGTTTGCTCTTCTTCTTGAGAAAATTTCCCTCTCTTAATATCAGGCCTCAAGTAATTTGTCCACCTCAACCTGCAGCTCTTGCCACATCTATTGAGACCTGCAAGCAAGAAAAGAAAAGCTAATTATACATACATTGATGAGCAAAATTTTGTGCATGAAATGGACAAAAAGAGAGGAGTTGGTCATTTGTATTTTAAAGTACAACCTGCAAGCTGTGGAAGAGCTCTCCAACTTCCATGGCCATGTTTCTGGATGTAGTCGACAAGCTTTTGATCTTCTTCAGGAGTCCAGGGACCTTTTTTAAGACCATTCTCATCACAACCAGGGGACCTCCCCATGTTCCTTATCTCTATCTTGCTCTACTTGTTGGTTTAACTTTGTATTATTGCTTCTTTGTGCTCCTACCAAACTAGAAGCTTATATTTATACACGTTCTTGAGTTCTTGTTCCCATGCATATTCTTAATTGATCACTAACATTAAAAAACGTCTGATGACTTTTGTTTGGTTGACTAAGATTGTGACACTTTCCCCTTGTCAATAATATACGGGATCACATACATGTGGCTAGTTAAATATTTTGTCGCCAGAAAAAAAGAAATTAGTGGTGGTTATGTGGGAACTACAGGTTGCTTAATTACTTGATCCTACGTATTGATTTAAGACCTAGTATTTTAAAATAGAGATTAAATTAGATTTTCATTTTCAATTAAAAATATATCAAATATTAGTCATTTGAACTTAATTTAACATGAGACTTCGTAAATAAATTAATATATGTCTAAACGTATGTAAAGGTTCTATTCCTTTTATAAAAACTTCATCCATATTTTGGCATTATATTGATAAGATAACAATGATTTATTGCAGTTTGTTGTATACTTATGTTACAGTTTAAAATGTCCACCACTCTAAGAATCAATGGCTCTGATATCAATTGTTATAGGTCTTATGAGAGAACCAACCCCAAAAGTTAGCTTGAAGGGTGGGAGAGCTCATAAGCTTATAAACTCCACATTAGTTCCTTTTATTACCGATGTGAGACATTTTAAACCGTAACAACTTATTCTTTATATTTATCTTTATCTTCTTTCTTTATTTTCTTGTTAAATAAACTGCATATACTCACAACTGTATGTATACTTGTCTCTTGCAATCATATGATATGGTGAAATATAATAAATAAGTTTTCTTCTAGTTATATAAATAACAAGCTTGTTCTTTCATTTTGTGATAAAAGTTCCATGCAGGCAGTCGATACATTTTGATGGTAAGAAATTTATTAACTCAATATTCAAACCCTAGGTTGGTTAATTATCATTTATCTTTTAAAATATATATGCAAGTGTAAATACTTCTAAAATAGTAAATCTTATCGAGGAGATGAGGATTATCTTAAGATGCAGGAGCTATCCTTAATTTCTTTTGATTAATCTGCGTAAGCCAATGCTAATTACCTACTTGACGACGGATGAAAAGGACTGAAACATAGACCATATCAAAACATGCATATATACATACATCTACAGATATGATTCCTTGAAGAAAAATGACTACAAAATATATTTGGTCCAAAACAGGTGAACTGAAATATATCTATTTAGAGTAGTAGTAGCTATAGCTAGTTAAATCAAATGTAAGCTAATTCTGTGATTGGATGTACGATGATTACAACAACCAGGATGTTGTAGTAGATGATTGGTGGAAACGAAGCAATTGACCAGAAAGGTGATGACGTTATCAGCGAGAAAATTCTGGTCCAGCAAATGCCCCAAAGTTACTCCACACCAATTTTGGTTTAGTGTGTCCCTAAATACATTCTACACACGCTTTCTAATTCTTTAATGCTTTGTCCTTATTCTGCTGGATCTATTGCAAATTTCTTCGCCTTGGAATCTTCTAATGTAAGCTAATAAAGTAAATGGGTTACGTAATAGCACAAGCCATACTATTCATTCTTGGCCGTCTTCATGACAATTAATTAGTTATTGATTGATAAAATTTTACTAATTTTAGTTTATTAATTTATAATTTGTATACCTTTTTTTGAAGTTAATTAACTAGTTCTTTCATGATCACCACATAAAATATTATGACATATTGCTCAAGATTTTGAATTTTCTGTAAAAAGATTATTATTATTTTTTTTTTTTTGGGAAAATAGGAACAATATTACTAACACGTACATGTACATTGCCCTTCGTGTTAAAAAAAAACTACGAGGGTAATATTATTAACTTGAAACAGCTCTGCTTCAAGTTATGGTGGAGGAAATTGCATATACAAGGACATAGCGTCGTGTCTATTTGCTACTACAAAAAAAAAAAAAAACTGTTCTGAAGTTGAGATATATCGATCACAGTAGGAATATGAAGTCCTAGCTAAACGATTTCAGATATTGCATCTTCTCTAGCTAGAAAATGGAAGATGTACGTAATTGATCTCTTTTCAACCATAAATGTTCTTAAGGGATGAATTGATAAGGGTCGTGGCTTTCATTCACAGAAGAACAGCTCGTCGAAGAATAAGTTCGTAACAACAGGTAGCGTCAACATGTCCTCACAAAAGCAAAAATGATACTTTTAAGATGCAAAGACTCGGAGGACATTACGTGAATGAAAATAGGTGAGGTAGATTGGAAAGACCAATGTCCTGATAAAAGAAACTGATATGTACAAGATCATAGACTCTGAGTTTCCTTGATGAGTTGTTAGACCTGATTTCTTTTCTACCAAGGGATTGACTACTCCAACTTCAAGTTCATCAAAGTATTCACCCATTTTACAAGTCTTTATAGTGAAGCTATATAATCTAATTGTTCTTAATTATTTTGTTTAGTCATTAAGGTCATTTCTTGATTGTAAACGTCGTTTTTGGCAAAATCAATTGGTCTGAGGAACGTAGAAAACTAGAATACTCTCTAGGTTTCAGTACGCAATCTAACTCATCATTGTGACTTTAAGAAAGGTGCCGGAGTTTTGTATTTTGGTGACAATAAATAGTAACTTATCATAATTTAGAGCGAGTTAAAACTAGTTAGAATGAATGACATACTTTTAATGAAAACGATACCTGATTTAGTAATATATACAAAGATTTTACTGCAGTCATTTTCCTAATGGTATTATTAATTTAATTTGTATCAGCTTCTCTTTGTCAACAAGTAAGCTTTCTTTCTAACCTAAACCCATCAATTAATTAGTCAACTTAAATTAATTAACTGTCAATGTCAAATGTCAACAGCTAAAGGGAAAGAGACCAATTTCCCTACTAAACAAGTAGTTTATCTCTTATTCCTACCCCAAATTTTCCCAACTCACACTTCGTTACTAAACGGTTATCACACATTGACACACTTAAACAGACACTAGAAGTTTTGGTCCTTCAATTGAGGACCCCTGTCGGTTAGACCATCAACAGTCTTTTGCTTTCAGTCCCAAGTTTCAGCGAAACAGACTAATTTTACTTGCTTCAATGGTTGGATTTCTAGCTGCACATCCGAAATCCAGGTCCCTCCCCCTCTTTTATTGGTTTCAATAATACTTTTGTACTTATCTCTGTTTTGATCATGAAAATGACTAGCAAACGTCATTTACCTAAAACTAATGGAGGAAGGAAGCAAAGAGCTAGCTCTGTGTCTATTCTCACCCCCTAATCCCCAAGAAGGAGAATAAACACTTTCTGTTCCAGGTTTTATTTTCCTAATTTGTAGTTCATGGCTTGTTATCATAATGAGAAAGAAATATATGGAAGTGGGACCTATATGCTACCTGTTACGAGAGTAACTTGTGTACATCAACTCTCGCGGATCACCTAACCGGGACTACCAAAACTGAAAGAAATTGCTTAGAAAACTATGTTGACTTTAACGAAAGACATGATGCAACTAGTTAGCTTCCAACTCTTCCCAATCATACGCCCAATTTCTTTTATATGAATGTTGTACATATACGTATTTATGAGTCCGCAAGTATATATATAGTTCAGGTCATAATATGCGTATGCTTCTTCAAACATTTGAGACCAAGTTGCAGATTAAGAAATTCAACTTGGTTTGACAAAATTTTTTGTTTGTTTTAGCATTTATAAATATCAAATAAAATGTAAGGGAAGTAAACTCACTCTTATGAATACCGGATTGTATCGGCCGGTACCAGCCGATACGTACCATACCAGCCCAAATCCGGTACCGGTACTTTGACTTTGGTACCGGGTTTGAATACTGGTCAGTACCGGTCCGTTTTGGTTGTACCGGCCGGTACTGAAAATTTTAAAAAATTGGGGGACTTTTTTGTAAATTTTTTAAAATTTCCAAAATTTTTAAAAATTTCCCTCCCTCCCTCTTATCTCCGATATCCAAAATACCGGTCAAATACCGGCCGGTACCGAAAATTTTAAAAAATTTGGGGACTTTTTTGGAAAATTTTCAAAAATTTTCAAAATTTCCCTCCCTCTCTCCTACCTTTCCTTCCCCCCCTTTTTTTTCAAAGTTTTTAAAATAATAATAAATATTTTATTACTAATAATAATTATAAATTAAAT
>JANZLH020000100.1:466946-478497 GCA_026770325.2 Erythroxylum fimbriatum
GTTTTCTATACTTTGTGTTTCTCCCGGATGTCGGAATGTGTTTCAGTTCGATTAATTTGTTTTATCCAATATGTTTTGGCTTCGTTATTCGTATCCGTTCTCCGCTTTTCCGGTTGGGGTCCGGTTCTGGTTGGGCTCCCAACAGGATCAGTTAGATAAAGATCTTCGTACCATTAAATATCCAAAAGCATGTACATTTTGGATCAAAACAAAAGAAAATTTTGTGTAAATGGTTGAAAAATATAACATTTCCTAATGGTATGTTTCGAACTTGACAAAGTGTGTAGACATGAGGAAGTACAAATTATATGGGATGAAAAGTCATGATTGTCATATGTTTATACAAAGGCTAATTCTAATTGCATTTCAGGAGTTGCTATCGAATAAGGTTTGGGAAGCTATAACAGAATTAAGCTTGTTTTTCAAAAGCTTAACATCATTTGAAATCAAGTTGGATTAAATGGAAAAACTAGAAAGGAAAATTCCAGTTATCTTGTGCAAATTGGAAGAATTTTTCCTCCAATTTTCTTTGACTGTATGGAGTATCTAGCCATAATTTAGCATACGAGACTAAAGTTAATGGTCTAGTTAAATATTGATGGATGTATCCATTTGAGAGATAATTATAGTTAATATTTAAATAAAACTTATAGCATGTTTTATTCATAGAATTGTAATAAGCCTATTTGTAATGTAGGTTTTTGTATCACTTGAAGAAAAATGTCAAAAACACTAGAGTTAATGGTTTGATATGTAATGCTTATTTAGTGGAGGAAGCAAGTACAATTTGTTCACATTATTTTGGGTCGCATGTGCACACAAGAGAAAGAAAGTTCCTCGTAATGAAGATGGGGAGAGAACGGATGATGTTGATGGTAACTTATCTATTTTCACATATCCAAGACAAACATATGGATGTTTAACAAAAAGAATGTTAATATAAGAAGAAATAGAGGCTACATATGCTTACATTTTATTGAACTGTCAAGAGGATCAACATTTCGTATAGTAAGTTTAAGTTGACTTTGAAATTGATGATATGAGATTTCGAAGTTAGTGTTGTTCATAACTAAAATACATAATAATGCTTTTAGATTATATGAGGAATTGTTACGCAAGCTAATGCTCGAAATAACACATGATGATATCAATAAAGAAGATGAAAGACACTTTCTTTGATGGTTCGAGAAATATGTAAGTTTTCACTTGCAATAATTGAAATTGTTGAATTATCATATCAAAGTGTTTAAATGAAATTATACTATTTAATTTGATAATTTTTTGTAGGCCTAAAAAAATACAATAGAGAACAAGTTCAAATGTGATCTTGTGAAAGCACCTTTGTGAGTTATTAAATCATATCAGGTGTATTTTGTTAATGGATACAAATTTCATACAGAATATTATGGTCATAACATAATATAGTAAATAGTGAGCTTTGCATACATAGAGAATTGATGGATTACTATGGTAAAATTTTTGAGATACTTAACATTGAGTGCCTTGCATTGCCAATAAAACGAAATGTGATATTTAAATGTGAATGGTTTGATCCAACTCCTAATATTGGAACAAAAGTGCACAACTGATACAATGTAGTTGAAATCATAATCAACTAACGAAGAAGATTTATTCAATTTGAAACTTTCGTGTTGGCGATGCAAGTGATCTAAGTGTATTATGTCCCTTTCCCAGCTTACAACGAGATAAGTCAGATTAGTTGGCCGTTTGTAGAGTAAAACCTACAGTTGCTTTTGAATTACATGGAAAAGGAGAAAAATAAGAAAATTGAAACTAAAGTATTTCAAGAAGATGTTCATAAAATAAATGCATGTGTAACATATGATGTTAATGAACCTTTGAAAGATCCAAATATTGAATATGTTAAAATTTCGTTTGGAGAGGATGAGGAGGGTGACAAATTTGAAGTGGAGCTTGAGTTTGATTCTAATTCTTCAAAAAAAGAAGATGATGATTTTGATTTTGATTTACAATTAAGTGACGATATCAATTACTTTATGTAAGTAGTAAAATATTATATGAATAAATTTATTATTGCATCAACAATATATTGTTATATATTTAATTTATATTGTTCTATTAGTGGAATAATTAATAAAATGTGAATTTTAGCTTAAAAATATGTCACAGAAGTGAAAACAGGATATGATGTAACCAAGGTTCAGGTTACCACAATTTGGAGAAGCCAGTGCATGTCCAAGTGAAGTATCACATTCTACAAATGGTACAGAATCAAGTATTGCACGTCTAACTAGTGCACATCCAGAACAGGCATCACCTTCCCCACCTACAGCCCCTATAGAGTCACATTCCTTACCTACTGCTACACCATCCAGCACCCTTGCACCATCTACCACCCTACACCGATAGAGATATCAGGGATAAACGTTATGGATGAAGGAGGTGACCTCCAGCCTGGAGCTAAAGGAGTTGGTGGAAGAACTTACATCACAATTGTTAACAATTTGTGAGTGAATTGCTAAAAATTTTGTAATACATGCATAATAACACCATAGGTTTATACTTAAGTTATAGGACTTAATTTGAAAATGATATGAAAATGCTTATATATTAGGTTAGTTCCGTCTGAAACGTGCTCTAGAAATATCTCATCCAAGTTTAAGGAGAGGATAGATCTTGAGGGTTATATATAGAAGAATATCTCTCAGGCGACAAAGGATTTTTATTATCAGGAGTTTGAGATACAAAAAATTATTCTTTAATCTTTTCATTTTATCTAATTTTATACATTAATTAGATAAATATTATAGTTTATAAGTACTTATAGTATTTTTCTTTTCTCCAGAAAGAATTTTTTTGGGATTCAAAATTTGATGCTGTTATTTATAATGTTTGGGATAGGTGAGCTTGTACACGTTATAGAGATTTTCTTGGTTCGATACACAAGAATAGTGGACGATCTCTTTATATATCTGAAGAAATATGGAGTCATTAGCAACAGTATTGGGCGTCACCCGAGGCAATGTCCATTTTAGAGATGTGGAGGACCAAAGGGAGATAGTCTAAACATACACACTAGAGGATCTATGGCCCACAGGAGCATGCAGAGAAACTTGAAAGTATCCAAACTTTACACTTATATTATGATTTTTGTACATTGATGTATGAAATTTGATTTCAATGTAATTTCATGTATGAAATTTTGAATGAAAATGTAAGTGTATTATGAAGAATAGTAATGTTATAAATGTCTGATACCATTAATGGTTGTATTGTTGAGTAAATTGTTTAACAGGGGTAAATATCATAAAATAGAGGAAACTCTGTTGAAATTTTTTGTAAATTATAATTCACATATAACAATTTATTCTGATATAGGAAAAGTTTATAGATAAAAAGCCTACTCTACACTAGCTCTTTTTGCACACCCATACTAAGAAGCATGATAGTGTGACCTTTATCAACACCCAATGCAGACAACTTCATATATGTAAAATATATACTTTAATATTAATTCTTAAAAATTATTACTTATTAACATAAATAATTATAATGATAGGACAAAATACAAGAAAGCATTGAAGGATAGTATAAGGATTTTTTAACTTAATGAGCAAGTATTTAAGTGTTCCTCTTTGGCTTTTTCAATGCAATTGGTAATTGTTGCTATGGAGGTTCTTAGGTTGGAAGCTCTTTTTCATATAACTCCTCTTCTACCACAAGAGTTTCTACATCAGCTTCATCATTTGCTAAGGTAACAATTCTCCTTTCAAACTCCACTGGTTTTAAAATACTATATGTCGGCTTAATATTTTCACTTGTCATCTTTCTTAACATGGTAGATTCATCAAAGGTAACATCCCTGCTAAACATGATTTTTTGACTCTAGGTACCAATGGCGATATCCTTTCACACCAGAGGTAATCCCCATGAAAATTACTTTCTTTGCACGTGGATCTAACTTTAACTCCTTAACAGGATAGTATGCAGTGAAACCAAATACATATAAGGAATCATAGTCTATATCAAGTTTTCCAAACCATTTCTCCAATGGCATTTTAGCACTAACAGCACTAGACGATAGGCATTTGACGAGATGGCAAGCATATGTAACAACCTCAGTTCAAAATTCTCTGCCCAACCTAGCATTGGACAATATACATCAAACTTTTACTAGCACTCTCCAGTTCATACGTTCTGCCACCCTATTTTATTGTGGTGTATCCCTAATTCTGAACTGTCTGGCAATGCCTTCCTCTTTGCAGACTTTAAAAAATAGATCACTTTTGTACTTCCTACCATTATCTGTACGGAGACGCTTAATCCTTTTACCTATTTGAGTTTCCACCATCTTCTTCCATTTAAGAAAAGATCCTAGCACTTCATCCTTACTCTTCATAGTATACACCTATACTCCATGGGAAAAATTATAAAAAAATGTCACATAATATTGTTCATCCTAAAGAAGTTGTCTTGGAAGGTCCCCACATGTCAGAGTGAACATAGTCTAAAATACCCTTGGTATAATGAATTATTGATCCATATTTTACCTTTGATACAATGCTCACAAAAATCTAATTTGCAAGTCTTCACCCCTTTTAACAATCCTTGATTTACTATAAGATTCAAGAATTTTTCACTTGCGTGCCCTAAGCGCATATGTCATAACCTAGTTGCTTTTAACTTTTTCTCATCACGAAAAGCTATTACCGCTGCTATTCTGATATCAGTGGTACCTAGATAATGATATAATCTATTATTCTTCTGCTCCCTTTAATACCACAAGTGTAGCAAAGATGATCTTCATCACTTCATATTTTGCTACCACCTTAAGACCCTTTTCTTTTAGGGCCCCTATAGAAATGAGATTCTTTGACAGACTCAATAAATAACTAACATTTGTCCAAGTTCTAATTGATCCATCTTGATTCGTCAAATGATTGGAACTAATCCTATGTGTGGTAAGAGGGAAGCCATTTGTTGTGTAAACAATTCCATCTTCTAGTTCTATAAAATCATAAAGACAATCCTAATTAAGGCACATATGATGACTGCATCCTGAATCAAGCAGTCATGCATTAGAAGAGCTAGTTGATGATGTAACAGCAAGTGAAAAAATTGAGTCTTCATCATTATACTCAGCTATATTTGAATTTGTAACAACCTTTCCTCTATCAGGTTTGTCTTTATTTTTGAGCTTAAAATAATCCTTCTTCCAGTGCCCTTTTTTCCTGACAAAAGGCATATTCATTTTTTCTCAATTTGGCTCTCGATTTCGATCTCCCTTTCTTTCCTTTAGTTTGGCTTTATGAATGACCTCGGACCACCAAAGATTCTGCTGCTCCACTTATACATTATTCCTTTGTCTTCCCTCCCACTTCATAACAATACAAAGCAGCTGTAACTTTACTAAGAGACACAACAGCCTTCCCATGAAGTATATTAGTTTCTAGAAACTCAAACTCTTCAGGAAGGGATCCCAGCAACATCAAAGCCAAATCTTCATCTTCAAATGTCACATCCAAATTTATTAAATCAGTAACTAACTGATTAAAATTGATGATGTGATCATTTATAGTGATACCTGGAGCATAAGAGAAACAAAAAAGCCTCTTCTTCATTTGGAGCTTATTCTGACTGCTTTTCTTTAAGAATTTTTCCTCCAATGCATTTCACAATTCATATGTAGAAGTTTCTTTCGAGAAAACATACTTTTGCTCTCCAGAAAGACACAATTGAATTATACTAAATGTCAAATGATTTGTAGACTTCCAATATTTCTTCTTAACATCATCTAGTTTATTTTTAATGGAAATGTCAAGACCTTGCTGAAAAAGAGCGTCTTAAACCTCACTTTGTCACATGCCGAAATGAACCATACCATTAAAAATCTTTTTCTCTCTAGAATGACACGATTGAATTGTTTCATATGCTAAACGATTTATAGTGTTCCAATCTTTCTCTTCAACATCAACAGGTTTTTTTTCTTCAAAGGCAATGTCAAGACTTTGTTGAAAAAGAGCGTCTTGAACTTTACTTTGCCACATGTTGAAATGACCCGTACTATAAAAAATCTCCACCACAAATTTTGCATTTGTCACTACAGTTCTCACCAAAATGGATGAGGAAGAAGCAGTCGACATGGATGGCGTGGAATTTTTTTATGGAATTTTTTATGTCTTCTGTCATCTTTACTACAATTTCTATTCATTAGTTTTCAATGCGGAATGTCGAAAGCTGAAGGAAATCTTTTTTGATGTGGAAGATTAGAATATACTGCAACCACAAAGAATACTAAGAAGAAACCTTGGCTTTGATACCAATTGTTGCAGAAACTCGGGTTAATTTCTACCAATATAACAAATTCATCTAGCATTATTGTGTAGGTGAATAGAGTTGATTGTACTAAAAAATTATACCAGGTAAATTCTTAGAAAAACTGGAGGGGTCACAAATAGTAACTGAAGGGGTCACAAATAGTCCTACTTAAAACTCAATCTCATTAGATAGAATTATCCTAAACATAATACTTCATTATAACTATACCCGATAATAGCTATTAAATAAACAAATAAAGAAAACCAAAATTTAACAAGATTTTGTCAATTATGCCTACATCCTCAAGCACTATTAATTTAATAATTCACAATTTCAAGAAAATAACACAAGTGAAATATTACAAAGAGAGAGAAAGTTTTTTATTGCCTTATGGAAAGATAGGCAATTTTTTTATGATTAAAACTAAAGGAGGAGGGTTTATCTTATAAGGGAAGCAACCTCTTACAAATCCATATTTTTCCAACGTGGGACTTGCAATTATAGAAAGAGCCACAATTGTTGATAATTTAAAATTTTAAAGTTATCAGAATTAAGATATATTAAATTACTCCATTCATCAATGAATGAATGATTTATATCATAAAAGAATATTTTAATTTATAATAATTATAATGTTCATAAAAAGCTTCCACATACCAATTTTTCATTGTTTATATTAGATTTACTCTCTCATTGACATAACTAGTAAACAAGAAGGTCCTCTTGGTGAAATTATGGAAAAACATCACACACTTGTATACAATTTTACAAAACCAATACGAGCTGGAACTTACAGGAGCAGATCACCTATTCCTATTAATTCTGTTCCATAAGAATTTATCCATTCAATAAATATAGCCGACAAAAATTTAACGATTGGGATTGCATCGGAATAGAGGACACATCAAAGTTAGGAACAGAAGATCTTAACATAGACTTGGTGATGTGATTAACTTTCTAGATTTTGGTTAAGATATGCACACAACCTAGTAACTAATGCCATAGTATATGGATTACTCTTTTAGTTTCATTTTTATGATTCTTTTACATGAACCGTCAATTCTTCAACTTCTTGTTTTAGGTAGAATGTGAAAATGCACAAGACATGACTCTTATCTTATGATGTACTCTAATCGATTACCTACAGCTCAAATTGATATACATTTCCTACATGTAGGGTCTGCTTCGCTAAATGACGTCGAAAGATACGTATAAATGAGAGAAACAGTCTCTTGTTTTTTTTGGGTCATCAATAGATTTTAAGGAATATTTTTAAAAATTAAAATAGATTTTTATATTGTTTTTAATAAAAATTATTAATTTATTGTTATTTATATGATAATATTTATACAGATGCGGATAAAGTTAATAATATAGTGATTACATATTAAAATAATTTAAAAATAATTTAATAACTTAAAATAGTGTAATTAATTAATTACAATATTTTAATTAATAAATGAATTATTTAATTAATTATATTTTAATTAATTAATTAATTATAATATTTTAATTAATGAATGAAGTATATTTTAATTAAATATATTGTAATTAATTAATTAATAATAATAATATTAGTTAAAAATACCAAACCTTACTAAACAAAAAAAAAATAAGCATTAAGCATTAAGCAAAGTTTGGAATAACTCTCATTGCTCTCATAATGGAAAGGAATAGAGTAATGCCCTAAAGTAAGGAATAAAAGTAGAAGCTAAATAATCATAACCTCTTACCAAGCTTTCTTTTTCATTCCATACTCATTTCTCTCTCCTTGTACCCACCAAACAAGCACACCTTAATGACTAATTTTTAAAATCAGATTAAGTTAGAATCTTATGTTTATTGTTGTTGTTAATTGATAAATATATAAGTAATTTTTAATTTATAAAAAATTTAAAAGGTTAATTATTAAATTAAAAATTTTAATTAAAATAAAACATTAAATAATTTATTTTGGTTCATAGAATGACGGAGATTGAGGACTTGAAGTTGAAACATGAGATGAGTTCTTCACGGGAGATTATCGGCCAACCAAGGGAGCAAGTTTTGATGCACCAACTCTGGTCGGTCGTCATGAGGACAGTGTCCAACGCCTTGCAATACTTGAAGGGTCACATTCGAGAACTGAGACGGCAGTGAAGAGAAATATTTACCAACTGGACCATCGAGAGGTGTGAACGGATCTTGGTCACCCCACAGCACCAGAACAGGTACGTTGCTGCTAATTCTTGGCATCAGCTTCACAGGGTTAGGACCAGGTGGCCCTGTCACTATTGATATAAAAGCATCAAGTGCTCCTTCATCGTTCGTTGGCTCCATTATTATCTGCAATGTTCATGTTCAAATGTCATTCATATTCATGAGACCTGAGATAAAGAATTATGGGAAAGTAAAGAGTTACCTCAACAAGTTGATCATCCACAGAGTCCTTGTTCCCATAAACTGACAATAGAACATTCCTCAGTGTATCTCTGCAGTTGCATGCATCATCAGCCGTAGATGCATATATGTACATCAACAAGTGTTGGATATTAACATTACCTCTGTTTGACGCGGTTGAAAATGGCAGAAGCAATGGGCCTTAACTGAAGCAGAAGATCGAAAAACAAAAGCAAAGGCAACAAAAGCTTGATCCTCCAATCATCAACAATGGCCTTGTTGTTCATGCCACCCGCACAATTCAGTAGCACCAGCCCTCGAACCAAGTTGTCAGATTCTACAAGTTTGCAAACAACAATCAAGTTTTCTCCTCTGTTCATTAAATTTTAGAAAAAGGAAAGGTTTTGGGGATCATCAATTACCACAGGCAGCAATAACACAAGCAAGACTTCCAACAGAATTGCCAATCAGAACACTTGGCCTCTCAATGACTTCCTTTATGAAATCCATGATTAACTGTTCCATTGCAGAGGTTTGAGTAAATGAAATACCATAGCTAGCCATCTAGCTCCAGATATGGTGAGATAATACCTGAGCCCAAGTTTCCATGGTGTAAGAAAAGCCACAAGGCTTGTCAGAAGCACCAAATCCAATGAGATCAATTGCATAAACCGTGTACTCTTGCGCCAACGTGTTGATATTCCTGCAACCACACGTACCTCAAATTCTTATCTCTTTGGATAAGTAATATGTGGCTATAAAAGAAAGCTGGGTTCTTTAATCTGGGTTCTTATCCGATAACGAAGAAGAAGAAGTTAACAATAATGGTTTTGGGAAAGAACCTGCGCCAGTGGGGAATGGAGGCACCGAAGCCATGGATGAGAAGGAGAGGAGGAGTTGAAGAATCGAGATGATGATGAACAAAGTAATTAATGGAGTATTGACCTTTCCACTTCCATTTTCTACACCTCTCTCTTATTTCGCTCACTTCCATAACCCTACTACTACCGCTAATACTACTAGTATGATCAATTGCAGAACTACTTGACAAGACATTGCGTTTCAGAGGATGAACAGTACTGAACAATAAACTTCCTCTTCGTCTTCCTCTGTAGTTGTTCTTCCTGTTGTAGCAGTAACAGAACTGAGTAAGTTGCTGCCTCTTTATTCTTCCTAAGCAATTCCATGGAGGAAGCCCAATTGATCCTCCTCTTCCTCCTAACGCCCTCGAGCTCATGACGGTATCCATTTCTTTTATCCTTTTTCCAAACTTCTTTATTATTAGATTTTCTGCTACACCACAACGTGTGATGTCTTTTATTACAAGAGATGTTTGCTCTCAACCGTTGGATTTATTCAGTCATATTAATTTCATTATGTTTACGTCATTAGTTAGATCAAGTGTAGCTTAGGCTAGGAAAGTTAAGTGGCTATTAGTAAGTAGTCAATTTAATGAAACCAAGTCAGTAATATGAAGGCTATGTTAATGTCTATGTCTTTTAAATAGTAAATTAATTATATTTCACCAATATAATAACAAAATTTTAATTCACTTGAACTAATTAATTGGATTTAAATTAATAATATAATATATTTAGTTAATTTGAATTATTATATAAACAAATACTTAATTACTCTATGTCTGATATCTAAAGAAGTTTTGAAAATTATAAATATTAAAGGATTTTTTAAAGTTTTATACCTTTTTCTCTATTAAAAAATATTTTTAAAAAAATTTCAATAATATTATTATTAGCACCTTTTAAAAATTTTCAAAATAGGGTAATTCTTTCCGTTATTTTATTCCCTGATAGTCTTTTAAAGAAAACAAATATATTATTACATACATCTCTATAATGCTTATCAAATCACGTATCATTTATACACAAGCAAAGAAAGAAGAAACTAGCGAGGAAGCTTGTTGATAGGCATAGTCCTTGAACGTTTTGGATTTGTACTTGGGAGCATTGTCTTGATTCAGTTCAGCAGTTGACAAATTAAGAGGACCTACGACCAATTCAGCTGGCGGCTCCCGGCCATCACATCCTTGCTTTAATTTGTTCTTTGCCACAGTTGTTCTACGAAGCACACACCTAAATGTTCATGCCATTTCATGCCCACTTGGAATCTTGATCTTTTTACGTTTAAAAGAAACATCAAAAGGAAAAGAAAGGAGAGAATCACTTCAATTTGGTCTCCGATGTATATATGAATGATTAAAGCACTAGGAAAGTACTCGGCATGGATCCAATTATATATCGTCCTTAAAAACTTGCAAACCAGAAATTAACCTCATTAGACATTAGAATAGTTAGGGCTGAAAGATGGGTATGAGCAACAACACCGAGGGTTAAATCATGGAGGATAATAGTTGATCTTTAACAAGTATTCCAAGGCTTCTTCATCACATCACCTTCAATGCTAGATGAAGTATAGTATAGTATTATATATACTTCATCTAGCATCGCCTGTTTATTTGCGTAGACTATAGAAGAAATTAAAGATATAATAATAAATGCAAGAATACAAAAAAAACATAATTAAAGTTGCTTTTGGAATATTATTACTTTAACAATGGATTCCTACTTTACAAAAGAGACTATTATTAGTACTGCTATGCTTGACCAGATTAATTGTCCTAAATAATGTTATGATAGACACGGAGTGTAACACCCAAATACCCCATGGGAGGATACATGGATGCCACTCAAGACAGAACAAACAATCACACTATTATTTATTTTAATTAGTAACTCAAACCCACACACATTATTACATATCGTAAATCTCAGAACAGAAATCCAAAGAATAGTTACAGGCCCAAATAAATTATATAAAATACATATTCGAGCGACAAAAACTCAAACTCCTT
>JANZLH020000100.1:478597-490394 GCA_026770325.2 Erythroxylum fimbriatum
AGAGAGGGAAGGTTAAAATGATGAAGAGGGAATGGGAGAAACGCAGGCGCGGGTAGTGACTTTGATAAGAGAGGGAACGAGGTTGGACACGGGAGACAGTAGAAGATGAGAGAGGGATTTGGACGCGGGAGACGGTAGAAGATGAGAGAGGGATTTGCCGAAGATGAGAGAGGGATTCGCCGAAGATGAGAGAGGGATTCGCGGTTTTCGTTTGGAAAATTGGGGGGAGGGGAAATTAATTACGTGGACATGGCCTTCCCCGACGTCTGTTTCTCCAACCCGACGTTGATTCTATTTTCCCACGTCTTCCCACCTAAACGACGTTAAACACTTCCTTTATCACCGACGTCTTAATACAACGTCGTAGAATATTCCATCTTTTCGTGACGGGTTTCCAGACGTCGTGAAAGGCTCAGACCATTCACGACGTCTACTATAAAAACGACGCGAAATGTGTTATTTTGTTGTAGTGAATGCTGTGATCAACAGTAGGACGAAGAAGACATATTTGTAACTAGCTCAAGAAAAGCTGATGGAGCCCTTTTCCAGACCATATCTATACCATAGTTTTCTTTGTTTGATTGTTCTATAAAAGTTACAGATGGCATTGTAAAACAAAGTTATTTTATAAATTCATACATAATTCTAATATTTTATCATTAAATTATATAGTTAGTATAGATAATAATAGAGTGCTATAAAATTTTATATGTTTTGCGTTTTGTTTCTTGATTCATTTAATCATGCCAAAGAATTATAAGTAGTACTGCTTTTTACTCTTTTCCTAATGCATTAGAGATTCTTATTAATTAGAAGACCTAGCCTTTTTATATAGAATTTTTATCATGTTCCTCATCATAAGTTTCAATGGACCTCTATAGTTCACAGTAACAAATTTCATAATTTGACTTAGCTTTTATGAGTTTGGTCTATTTTAATTAGATCAAACATTAGATCTCTTATGCTTTAACTATGGATCAAATATTTTTCTTACTATTAATAAAATATATAATTTCAAATATCACAATTAATATTAATTCAATTAAAGAAAATTCCAACAGGAATGTGTATTAAACTATGTACAAATTCAGTCTCCATAGTAATATAACTCACCATTGAGTATAGACAGTCCCATATATGCCTATGATATTACAGTTTTTATTTAGCTACGCTAATTTCATTTCATTACATTACATTATATCTAACAAAATATCACAAAGACATATTTGCTTTTGGCTTTATAAGTATAATGATTTTCCTCTTTATAACAATTATTCGTCCTTCTCAAAAAAAAAAACAATTATTCGTCCAACATTATATACATCCAAAGCCTGAGACATAGATAGCTCGTTGTACCAATAAAATCAAAAGAAAGAAATCGTATCATTCATGGCCTAGAGTGCACTTCTAAACTATATATATTACACAAAGCGATGATGAGCAATATACATGTGTTATAGTTCGCTTTCAGTGGATCTTTTAAGATACGGATGGAAGTAAGTAAGTTCTTCAAGTTATTTTGCTGAAAGATTCTCACTAGAGCAGTTATATACATTAATCATAGTCAAAGAAGCTGGTCTTTATCATCATAACTTTGTAATGTGTTACATTAATAATTGAGAGCCCGCAAATATATAACTGAATATAAATATATATCAAGATATAAATAAACATGCCCACTTGTTCAACTAATTTAAGAATAATTCTGGCCACAAACCAAGTTGTCTTTTAACTAGTCATTGGCAGTACAAGTAGCATTGGTGATCGGGAGGCATAATCCATGTTTAATGGGAGGAATACCAGTCGTTCTCTAAAACATATATGAATGCATGATAACCATTATCCCATTACCGTGGGAACAGGAAGCAGAGGCAGAAGAACATTAGCTTTGATGGTGTGGACATCTCGTCTACTGCATCATGACTTTTCTTTTGTTTTTGTTTTTTGTGCTTTGTGCTTTGTGTTTTGACTTTTGAACTTTCTTTTTCTTTTTGACTTTGCAGCTAATTTCTTCAATTGTCGAGAATTTTATCAAAGTTCATATTTGAGGGGCTCTTAACCTATCCCTTTTAGTACAGATACCATCCATTATTCATATATGTCTTGGGCTTTTTCTTCCAAAACAATGGACTGAACTTACTGTCCCAAAGTCCTGTGTGAATAGAGACAAGGCCCGTCAATGTAAAGCACAGAGTTGTAAACATTGTTGAACGTTTTCATCATATGTCCATAACTCTAAAGAAGATTCTAAGACTGATGTTACCAAGTTGACCTTTTGATTATGAGATTTCTGGCTTTAAGTTTAGAGTTCCTAAAAGTAATTGAAGTTACATTTTTTTCTCTCGAATTATTATACGGCTCCAGAGACAAAAATTTAACCGTCACGAGAATGTGTTCAAGCTGTTAAAAGCTCCGACAGTGGACAAGTAGCTATCAAATGAAAGTAAAAGACAATAAAATAAGGTCTACAATCAGACACTAATTATCCCAACTGATATATGTTATGATATTTTGGGCATTATTTGTAATTGAACAACTTTGATTATTTGAGGAATATTATTATGATGAGCATTCTATCTTATGTAGGAGTTTTTGAAGATAAGGTTTATTTGAGAAAAAATCCTAGTCATGGTAGGATTTAATTGAAATAAAATCACCATATCTTTGTTAAGATAAGATATAGATTTTTGGTGATTTTTAGACTCTTCTTGACAATATATTTTGGTAGTTTTATCTATCTAAGGTAGCTGATTTTTTGGTCACATTGTACATAGGACAGTTGTGTTCTCTACTTATTTACATGAATTTTTGGAGTCGTATTGTTGCTGTTTTTGGGTGAAAAATGATAAACACATTGTTACTTGGCAGTTATGTTTTTGGGGATCTTGAGTTATCATTAGTAGTTGATTTTACGAGGATTCTATCCAAATCTCACAACTACATTTTCTCCTGGGATGTGCGATTTTTTGGGCTGTCCAAGTTGTTGGTTTTGTGCAAAAATCAAGTTGTTTTCGTGTGGTTTTACAGCTCCATTGGTTTAATATTTCAGTGATGAAATATTTGTTGTTTTGTTGAGTTTTCGTGGCTGCTATGTATGGGATGTCTCAGTGATAATATCGAAGCTTTATATCAAATTTCTTGGTGGACAACCTCATGTTTATTCGTTGACGAAGCTACATTGTTAGAAGAGTTGTTTTCTATCTCAAGTGTTGTCATTGTTTATGTCTTTAGTGTTTAAATCACTTGAGTTCTTTAATTCTTATCTTTATTGTTAAACGTTGTTGTGAAAATCCTTTATTTAGGTTAACACGAGGTAGTCGTGTTATTAGGAGTGATTTACTTTCACGAGTTGTGAGGACGAGGGACAGTGTCAAGGGTTGGGTGAGTTGGCTCTGTAATGCCTTGAGTAAAACTATTGTTGTTCTTTGGTGAAAATGATTAAGTTTGGTAAGGGTCTCGCTGATATAGTCAAGGTATGCCAAACTGCATTACCAAATCTCGAATGTTGATTTGTTTATTTCATGTTTAATTTTTATGTTTTCGTTTTTGTTGAAAAATTAACAGGTGCTTACACAATTGCTTTATATCAAGCAACCGATAGATACAGTTCAAAGCAACTATGGCTGAACTAGATTTTTGAAAAACTATATCCTTCCTGACTTTCAATTGGTATCAAAGATTGGGTCACCTAATCAGAACTTGGTATGTCAAGTTGGTGCAGATCCGTGTATTATGGCTACGAGAGAAGCATCAATCACTAGACTACCGTTACTAGATGATTCTAATTATCTTGCTTAGAAATCTAGAACTAAAGTATTTATTCAAGCACAAAGAACCAATGTATGGACTTCGGTATTGAATGGCTGGTCACATCCAATGATGATTAACGAAAAAAATGAAGTGATACTTAAAGATCAATTTGAATGGACACGGGCTGAAAGGAAGCATTTGATAACTCTCTAGCATTACATACAATTTTCATTGCTGTAGATGATGAACATTTCAGTATGATATTATCCTGTGAATCGCAAAAGAAGCACAGGACACTCTATAAACAATATATAAGGCATCAAAATTTGTAATAGCTTTGAAACTTCAAACGTTGGTTGCTAGATTTGAAGAGCTGAAGATGGATGAAAGCGGAGACTTTCATGAGAGGCTGTGTGACATTGCCAACCAAGCACATCAACTTGGGGAAATATTCAAATATAAAACTTGTTAAGAAAACATTGAGATCATTGTTTCCTAGATTTATACCGACAATTATAGCCATAGAAGAAGGCCATTATATCAATGAATTATGTTTGGATAAGGTAATTAAGATTCTTACCAACTTTGAGATGAATTTGTTGAGAGATAAATGAAAGAAGAAAAAAGGATTGAGATTGTAAGCTGAGGTCAGAAAAGTCATAAATGACTTAAGAGATGAATATGGTGAGAATAAGGATATGTAGTTATTGATAAGAATTTCAGCAAGTGGTTAAATAAATTGAAGAAAGATAGACTCAATTTTAGGCATAATGGTGGGAGCTCATCAAATAATAATTTTAAACAACAAGCTAAAATTCAAAAGGGTGACAGAAAGGTGAAGAAAATTCAATGTCATAAATGTCAAGGCTTTAGACATATGCAAGCAGAATGTGCTAATACTTTGAAGAAGAGAAAAGAGAAGTCTTATATAAGTACTTGAAGTGAGAACGAATCTGAAAGTGAGTATGGTAGTGAAGAGGAGTTTGTGAGTAATAATGTTGCGTCAGTTGCTTTATATAACAGAAGTCTAGTTGCTTGCTTAACAATAACTAAAGAAGAAACTGGCGGAAAAAAGAAGAAGAATCAGTCCAAGACTTTAGAAAAAACACAGATAAATCAGTCTATAGCTCTAGTTCAGATTATGATAGTAACGATAGTGATTTGAAATACAAAAGGGCATATATTTGCAAAGCTTATAAGTTAATGTATGCTAAATGAGTGCAAACATGTCAAAAGAATGAGAAGTTAAAGAAGGAAAACTCCACCGTGAAGACCATCATTCAAGATTTAGAAGTTGTTATCTACAATATATGAGCTTGATGAAGCAAAGTTGAATTTGATCAGTGCAGAAAAGAGACAAGAATGTTAAATGAAGGTACCGAAAAGTTAGAAAAGTTGATAGAAATTGGTAAGATTAAATGAGACCTTCAAGATATTGGCTATAAAGGTAAATGTTCTAAGTCAAATGATAAGAAAAATGGTGCGGCTAGATCTGTCCAAGGAGAAACTTCAAAGAGGAAACAAATTTATAAATACTTATCACTTTTGTGGGGTAAATAAGAACATAAGGCCAAATTGTTACAAGTTGTTACAAATGAAATTTCAGAGAACTCAAAACAAAAAATCTAGACATTCTTCAATGAATTTTCGGCAACAACCAATGTTACTAAAGCATACTTGGGCTACAAAGGGTGAAAGAAGCTACTTGATAGATTATCAAAGTTGTATGGATGACCTCATTACTTTTGGAGATGGAAAGAACGACACAGTTATTGGGAGAGGGACCTTTTTGTGTGGATGATCTAACAACAAACTTGGTGGTAGAAGAAAACCTTCAAAATCAAACTGAAAAAATCAAAACAAAGATGCAATGAAACTATAATCAAAACCTATCCAGATTCACAGTTAGTTGCTATTGGAAAAGAAACTATTCCAACAAAGGACCAGTTAGTTGCTTTAGAGGAAGAAACCAACTAGACAGTTGATGGTAGAGATAATGTGACAAGGAATAAAGCCAGGTTTGAATTATTTAGGGACAATGGGACTAAGTGCTTTACATTTTTGAAGTATATTAATGTTGTTTATTATTAAAAAAAAAGAAAGATGTTTGAAGGAGTTAACATATGGGGTTTTTGAGTTTTTATGGCTTTTTTTAAGGTTCTGTTGATTAGTGTGTGTTTGGTTTTTCTTTACTTGTTGAATAGTAGATTTGATGTGAAAATGAGGCTCTGCTTGATGATTTGTGAATTCTACTTTTGGATTTTGACTTACGGAGTTATGTCAAGAAAATGTTGATGCTTAGTTGGAGGTTTATAGGAAGATTCGAGTTTTCTATAATTTTAATTTTTCAAGCTTTATCTTTGTTTCTCTCTACATCGTGGGTAGTATAAGTTTGGGCAATATACTTTTATATGGTTTATATGAGGAAAAGATTGATTGAGTTTGATTATGATTCATTAAATGCATTTTTGGGGTATATGATTTTAATCAGTCGTATGTAGATGGCTTTAATATGAGTAATGATATATTGGCTAGTATTTTGACTGGTAGTAAATTGTTATCTTGGTCTTTTGCTGCTGCACTACGTGCTTATGATTCTTCCACTGCACCTATTACTGATTTTATGCCTCTTTATTCACTGAGATTGATCGCATTGAAGGCATTGCTCTTTTTGGCATAGTTTTGTCCCAAGGGGGAGATATAGGATTGTTTATTTTCATATAATATTTGTGCTTTGTTGTTGATTGTTCAATTCTGGGGGAGATTTGAAGGTATTTTTGTGACTATTTTTCTTACTTATGGGAGAAATTTGGATGATTAGATAATTATTTATCTGGGATTATCGCTTCTTTGTATGTTTCTTGAACTTGACGAACTTAATGTTATGTGAACTTGATGTTGTTTGGAATTTGATGTTATGTGTCCAATTATCTTCTTAAGGGGGAGTTTCGATATGTGACAAATAATGTCAAAAAGGGGATATTGTTAAGATATATGTTATGATATTTTGGGCATTATTTGTAATTGGACAACTTTGATTATTTGAGGAATATTATTATAATGAGTATTCTACCTTATGTGGGTTTTTTGAAGATAAGGTTTATTTGGGATAAAATCTTAGTCATGATAGGATTTAATTGGAATAAAATAACCATACCTTGATTAAGATAAGATGTAGATTTTTGGATTTTTCTTGACAGCCTATTTTGGTAGTTTTTATCTATCTAAGGAAGCTGATTTTTTGGTCACATTATCTACATTGGACAGCTGTGTTCTCTATCCATTTCCGTGAATTTTTTGGGTTGTATTGTTGTTGTTTTTGGCTGAAAAATGATAAGTATATTGTGATTTGGAAGCTGTATTTTTGGGGATCCTGAGTTATCTTTAACAATTGATTTTACAGGAATTTTATCTAGATTTGGCAGCTGCGTTTTCCCTTGGGTTGTGCAAAAATCTCAAGTTGTTTTCATATGTTTTTACAACTCCATTGGTTTAACGTTTCAGTGATGAAACGTTTGTTGTTTTGTTGAGTTTTCATGGCTACTGTGCATGAGATGTTTCAATGACAGTATCAAAGCTTCATAGCATATTTCTTGGTGAACAACTCCCTATTCTTTCGTTGACGAAGCTACATTATTAGGGGAGTTGTTTTCTATCTCAAGTGTTGTCATTGTTTATGTATTTATTGTTTAAATCACTTGAGTTATTTAATTATTATCTTTATTGCCAAATGTTGTTGTGAAAATCCTCTATTGAGGTTAGCATGAGATGGTCATGTTATTATGAGTGATTTACTTTCACAGATTGTGAGGACGCGAGATAGAGTCAAGAGTTGGGTGAGTCGGCTCTGTAATGCCTTGAGTAAAACTACTATTGTTCTTTGGTCAAAGTGATTAAGCTAGGTGAGGGCCCTGCAGACGTAGATAAGTGTATCGAACTGCGTTACCAAATCTCATATATTGATTTTTTTATTCCGTGTTTAATTTTTCTATTTTCAATTGTGCTGAAAAATTAACAGTTGCTGACACAGTTACTTTATATCAAGTAACCGATAGATACAGTTCAAAGCAATTGTGACTGAACCAGATTTTTGCAAAACTACATCCTTTTAGATTTTCACCAACGACAAACTCCAATGTTATAAATACCATATTAGTATCGTATCCGTATCGAAATTAATTTTAATACGATACTATACCGATAACGATCAATATCAAGTATTATTTTTGATAATTTTTAAAAATTATAAAATAATTCTTATTTTATAAAATTACAAAATAGTCTTTCAAATATCGTGTTATATAAATTTTAATTTTATATTAACCATATCTCCAAAAATCATAATAATATAAATATGAAATAACAATAATCTATTTATTGCTATTAATATATTTTTTTTTGTTAAATCAGTAAGAGAATGAATTAATAGATAAAGGAAAGTATGTACAAGCTAGAGAGAGTAAGAGCTCTCATCACAACAAAGCAGAGAACAAGACCCTCGAATAAAGAAAACATCAAAGAAGAAAAAGGATCTTAAAGGGCTGAACATCAAGCGTCTTGGCCGGATCCTAATCCGCCTGGAGACCCGAAAAGCAGAAAGGACAAAAAGACTGAAACAGTCAACAGAAACTAGTAGCACAGGGACCAACAAGCTATGTTCCAAAGGAGAGCACAGATAGCTACATACCAGAACACTCAAACCAAACAAAACAACTGTAAAATGATCTACTGTCCTTAAAGGATTCTGCTCGCGGTTATGGGACTACTGGAGTGAGTTGCGACTGTGTGGCCTGGAACCTGTCAGAAAGAGACGCTACCTTGGAGAAATTACTGCAAAGTGACCCACTCTGCCTGCATTGTCCACCTGGTGATTGTGTACCTGAAATAGCAACTGCATAGATATGATAGGAAAAAAGAAAACACTCTTTCCTACCGGCACTCATTGTTTAGTCTGAGTTGCTCCTGAATTTGGGTGAGAACTCTAGCTATCAACCCATCCACCTCCATGGCTTCATCTTTGAAAGACCTGGCATTGCGTTCTTTCCAAAGAGAGTAGACTACTGAGGAAAGGATAATTGGGAGGACAGGGGGAAGTCGACGAGGATGGGATTGGGTCAACCAAGGGGGGAATGGAGTGGAGAGGTAGATGTAGAGGGAGGGTTATATGGAAATAAGACAGGCAATATGCCCACACGGTTTTGGAATAAGGGCAGGCAAAGAATAAATGGGCTATGGTTTCATTGTCTTGGAGGCATAAGGAGCACTAATATTACTTCTCACATATTACACATATAAATAATAACCACAAACTAATATCAAAGATTTGATGACAATATTCCTAAAAGTACTTTCGATGAAAGTAGAGAGCGAGCAGAAAGCACCATTACTTCTGAGATCCGGTGAGTTTGCTTCCTCTATGGCATCTTCTGCTTCACCCACCCTAACCCGCACCCCTCTAGATCCTCTTCCCCCTTTTTCTTCTCCTACCTCCTAACATAAATCCCCTAACCTTAATGGAAACCAAAACCAAAACCCTAACATCGTAGACCCCCCAAGACAAACAACCCCTTGTCCAAATTGCCCCCTCCCTCAATCCCACCTCTACGACAAACATCCCCTTGTCCCAACAGCCCTCGTTACTAGACACCGCCACACAACCCCCAGAGGTAAAAGCCTTGGAGAACATGGAAGTCTGTTGTCTCAGATGGAATGGAGGACTCCTCAAAGGATAACGCTCTGTCCTTTTATCCTCCGGAGGTCAAGGAGAACCAGATCTTCGTAATTCCACCTCCTGAGCTAGCAAGGAAGGGAGCGGCGCAATTCAGACAAACTTTGATAGGGTTCCTCATCGACGTAGGAATGAATAGGGTTATGGAAAAGGGGCCTTGGCATATCCAAGGTAAACCTCTATTTATGAGAAAATGGTGTCTGAATGGTGGGAAGCAAGAGGAGGTGAGGTCAGCTCCGGTGTGGACAAGATTCTATAATATACCAATTGAATATTGGAGTACTGAAGGTTTGGGATGTATAGCTAATGTCGTAGGACATCCATTACTCATGGACACCCAGACGGTTAGGATGTCCAGAATAGTTTATGCCAGAATATGTGTAGAGCTAGAAATACAGAGGAGTTGACCCTCCTCCGTCCAACTGGCAATTTACAATAAAGAAGGGAATATAGACTTTAAGGAGATTAGGATCGAATATGAGTGAAAACCTGAGCACCAAGCATAGAAGAAGGAATGGGCACCTACAATTCCTAAAAGTATCAACCAATTAAGGAAGGAGTAGGAGTCATCCACAGTGGAAACCATTCAAGGTCAAGAGGTGGAAAACATCCCAGAGATCCCAACTGAGCAAAATAAGAATCAAGGACCAGAATAGAAAGACCAAGAGGTTGAGATGGAAATACAAGGAGACAAGGAAACTACTTCTTTATGCAGTCCTATCATACTAAGCCAGGTTCAACAGAATGAAGGGGAATCAAGTGCAGAGCTTGGAGACCCTCCTGCTGTGAATCCAGTAGGTACAATTTTGCTTTCTAATTATGAATTGGTTCATAATAATACTGGTATAAAGGGAGGGCCAAAGGGGGATTTCATAGTAAGATCAAGTAGGAAATCTAGGAGGAAATAGAAGTAGGATACTGTTCAGGTTTTGTATAAGCTATGAATTTTGTTTTTTGGAATGTTTGTGGGCTAAATAGCTTAAAGAAACAATTAGCAGTGAAGGATTATCTTAAGAGATTGGCTGCTTCTTTTATTTGCTTGATTGAAACTAGAATAAAGGCCCTTGCTTTTCTGAATAAAATGTGCTCCTCGATGTTCCCTAGATGGCTTTATTACAGTAACTTTGATTATGCTACAAATTGATATGTGTTTAATTGTTGATATTTTTTATCCTTTACACTTAGCGATTATTGACATAAAATGCTTAATATCCTCACTTTAATTTATATATGATTTTAGGTACAATTTAAAAGCAAATAAATTAAAGAGATGAAACGCAGCGAATTAATACATGAAGAAAGCACAAGAGCGACAATGCATTGGCATAAAGATCAGGTGGACACGCATAAGGAGAACAAGGAAATTAATTTGGAAGTAACGTGAATTAAACAAAGACAGCACGTGGAGAGGACAAAGCAGAAGAGACTTGCAAATGAAATTAAATACAATCAGGGGATCAACGCACAGCACGACAACACGGCATTTCAAAATTAAAAAAATGAGCTAGGGACATCAGTCACGCAGAAGAGTGGCAATTACATAGTGTTTGGACACTAATTAGCAAGGAACCAAAGCAAATGCAACACGTGGACACGTTTCTGGGAGGAGATTAATTGGCTTTGAAAAATTAGTGCCGCCAGAGAGCAATAAAGAGGAGAACGCAAGTTGAGGCAACACGTGGAGATGCTTAATGAAATCAAGGCAGCTAATACAGTGGACGGCCATATAACACGAAAATGAATTAGAAATTGGGGGGAAAAAATACACGCAGAGTAGAAATAAAGACAGTGGCGGCACTTGAGAAACCAGACGAGAGAAGAGCTGGAGGCGGCGCAACAAGAAAAAATAGGAGAATGCCTCAGCAGGTGCAGGCGTGACCCAAGAAGAACGTCGACGCTGGAGAGACGTGCGGAGCTGGCTTGGCTGCAGGCTTGGTGTGGCTTAGCTGGAGATTGATAGGAGCTGGGGAGAGCCGAAGACAGTGAAGTAGACAGCGCCCAAATCGTGAACAAAGGATTTAAGATGGGACGAAGTTAATTCGTCCCATCAAGCTACAGTAGTATCACAGGAACAAATAAATAGAACAGTCAGTGAAGAAGAACCAAAAGGGATTTTCGAGTAGGCGTTAAAATCGGGTCAAAGCAATTTGTTGGGAAAGAATCATGAAGGGCTAAACATCCCAACGCCGGTTCGGAGGTAAAATCGATGCCGACGACCCGGGCTAAGTATTATTTTAATTAATTTGTTGTTTCTTTCTCTCATTAGAAATTGATTATGTTATCCTGCTTTAATTAATTTAGGTATTGTATATGGATAAT
>JANZLH020000100.1:508664-529200 GCA_026770325.2 Erythroxylum fimbriatum
ACAATGCCATTGGGTAGCAATTTTCGCTACCGAAAATCGACCAGTTCGCCAATTGGCAATTTTTCGGTCCGGAAATTTTCTCCGGAAAATTCCTGAAAAATTCCTGAAAATCCCTTAAAATAGAAAACAATTAATGGCGCACTCAGAATAATTTTTCAAACCCAAAAATCACGTTAATCCCAATAAAATTATATTCGGCACGAAAACCGGGAATGTCATGTATGCATGTACAGAAATTTCATGTGCACAAATGTTCCTGTGTACCAATTCTATTATGCATGAGCAGTCCTATGTACTCCCAATCTAGCCCATCCTATGCCAATTTACCATTCTACCCTTTCAAGTGAGGGTGAGATGTTACAGTTGAAGACATAAGTAAAAACATAATTGGATTAGAGGAGTTCCAAAAGAAATAAAAAACATAAAAAATGGGTTTGTCAGTTCTTATGTCTATGTTAAACTAAATAAAGTTAAAAACATAACCTAAGACATGGAAGCATCCAAGCTCTTATCGTTTTAAGGAAGAAATAGTGAATTACATGATTTAGGATACGACTAGTTTTCAAGAAATGTTTACGACAAACTGTCTTATCTGAAAATATATTTTTCGATCGAATTTAAATATTGAAAGAATTATAGGGATTATTAAAGGGAAATTTATATAGGATTGTATTAGGTAGAGTTTACATATTAATCATCTTCTGTGTGACCCTAGTTTGACACATCATTATTATTATTGAATAGTGAAATAGTGCCCCTTAATCCCAATGATATAAGTACACTAGTTGATTGAACTTCATTAAAATTTTCTTGTGTTCTTACTTATTTCTTTTATACTATTACATTTTTGTAATAGTGTTATTAGATTCATGTTTATATATTGAGTATTAGAAAAAGGAAATTTATGTAAGATTGTATTCGGTAGAGTTTACATATAAATCATCTTTTGTGTAACTCTAGTTTGACGCATCATTATTATTATTATTAAATAGTGAAAATAATGGCCCCTTAATCCCAATGAAGTAAGTACACTAATTGATTGAACTTTATTAAAATTTTCTTATGTTCTTATTTGTTTCTTTTATACTATTACATTTTTTGCATATATTTTATCAACACAACCTTTATAAAGAAAGAAATTAACAAAAGAAGACTCACAACATGCAACGTTAAGTGAGTATCCTACAATTCAAGCTCACTCAGCAGAAAATTAGAAATTTCATTATCAAAGAGATCTTTTTCTTTCCGTCCATTATTTTGTAGTTAACTATTTTTTTCGAATAAAGTCATATATTTTTAATTATATTGTTATCTTTATAGGACATGATCATATATTTTCGAGTGCATTATTATTTTTCTAATTGTATTTGTAATAATTACTTATTACTTACAGTATTTCAATATATAAATAAATAATTTATAATACTTAAAACTATTTAAATAACATTTTATAATAATTAAGAGGATTATTAAGATAATATCTCTTTTTAAAAAATTATTACTTAAATATTAGCCAAAATTTTAAATCAAAATAAACTTTTATTGAGAAAATTGTTAAATAAAAAAGCAATAATATAATATACTTTTTGACATGAAAATTTAAGAAATAGGCATACTCGTGAATTAAATTGGCAGAAGACAACTAATTCTTATTGGTTTATACCTTACAGCCAATCGCTTTGGTTGTAGTTTAGTGATAAAATAATTTAAAGATAGTCTTTATCTTGGACATATTTAGATGTATATGACATAGTCCATGAGATAATTATACATTATAAATGAAATTATAATTATAAGATTCATATTGTATTTATGTATTATCTCAAAATTGTTCCTAGTCATTGTTATATTAAGACTAGACATTAATAGAATGCAAAAAAGCTAGCACATGTTATGTTTTTCCTTATGAAGGAAGTCGTTGATCTTATAGATTAAAGTATGGTGATACTTAAACAAACATGCAGGTGCTTGTTAGAGAACAAGTTCACTGAACAGACCTGATATGAGAAATACATTTAGAACAATACTTGTATGTTTATGGAATTCTCATTGTAATGATTATATAAGTGATCCTTTGACTTAAAGTCACCCAAGTTATCTTATATAGGGATTGTTATATTTTGATACTAATTATGATTGATTTAATCATAAGTTGTTCAATCGATAGTCACTAGATGTAGCATGAACTATATGGAGATAGTTGTATTATTAAGATAAGATTCATTACCCTAAAGTAATAAAGGAGAATATTCCGCTGTTTTCGATTAGTATTAATTTAGGAAATCCTTGACTAAGCTAGAATGACACTTTGTAAATAGTTTACAAATGTTATTAATTAAATCAATAGCCAATGGCGAAGAATTAATATGATTAGACTCAAAAGTGTAGACATTAATTCCATGCTTTGTCTAATTGGAACATTGTATAATGAAATGATTGAATTATATGGAAAAATCATGAACAAAAAGGTTAGTCAAAATCACTTTGACATTCCTAAATATTTGAGTGGTCATGATGCATTGCTAGACGCTAATCTTGATTTATAATTACAAATTGTTTAATTGGAGAATTAAAAATAAATTAAAAGGAGTTTTAATTTATCTAATTCTAATTCTAATTATGAATTATAATTATAATTATAATTTATAATCATTGCCAACATATTTAAGAACCGAATAGGTCTCACATAAAGAATGAGTTGAAGAGAGCAAATTTATTTTAATTAAGTTGGACTTGATTATAAAGTTTGAGAAACTTTATGATTAAATATGAAATATTTAATAAATAAGCACCAACACGAGATATTGAATCTTATTTGGGAATAATTGGTATTTAATTAGAATTATTTGTAATTCTAATTAAGTTTGAATTGAAATTAGAATTTAATTTCAGTTAAATTACTAAAATGTCCAAAACATATTATAAATATACTTAAGCTCTATAGAGCTAGCACTCCTTGCTTAATCATCTCTGTTAGAGTTACAAAGTTCTCTCAGCTTATTTTGTGGATGTCATTAGAGGCCAAAAACTTGTGCTATTACAATAGTTGAAATGGATCAGTTTCGGAAATGGTTCGAGACATACGACAAGATAAATATCAAACTTCAGAATAAGGTATGAATTATGATTCATGCTTTGTTATAATTCATGTGTTAATAATTTTATATAATTAAAGACATCTTAGTTTTTGAGAAATCAAAGTAACGAAAAAGTTTTGTAATTATTCCGTTGTAGTTGAGGATGGATGGCGGCCCGGTTTCCCAACAATTCTTTTATAGAACTAAATTTACAAAATTCACCTATGATATGTCAATAATTAAAAGAAATTTAGATTATTTATTAATATATGTAATCATTAACTATTGTAAAAAGAAGTGGAGGATAAACGAAAACCATTCACCAGTCTTTGTTTTTCCTCTTGCTCTTTTCTTTAAAATCTCTCATTATTCACATTCTTTTTTCAACTTCTCCTGCCCTTTCTTTTCAATCTCAAATTAAACCTTTTACATTAACTAATTCTTTGTTTTGATAAATTCATTCCTTCTACTTCTAATTCATTTAACTATTTGGTTTTTAGTTTTCAACATTATTGTTATAAATAAAGTATTTAATATTATTTAATTATTGTAAATGAAAGTTATTATCTTTTAACTCTTCAACCATATAAATTTTTTTAAAAAGCTAAAATTATAGATTAGAAAGCTCTTGTCAAATATTTTGTGTAAGTTCAAATATTTCTTATAAGTAATCCACTATTATATTTTATTTTAAATTTTGTATAATATTCACTTAGAACCACACAATTGTACAAAATATCGAAATTTCATCTTTCTAATTTAGAGATTTTAAATTTTGATTAAATCTTTATAATATATTGAATTAAAATGAGTGAAAGTATACTAATAAGAATATTTTACATTCATACCATTAAATAAAATATTTATTTTATATACATGTTAAATTTTTATTTTTTATACACAAATAATAAAATTTTTAAATAAAATAATCATATTGTTTAACTTAATTATTATTAGAAAATGATTTACAATTTAAAACATATTGGAGGCCATAAATAGATATCTATTATTTAGTTAACTATTTTGCTTATTGGTTGAGGTATATTTTAGCCCTCACATTTACACTAAAATTTAATTTAGACCCCTAACGTTTGAGAGCGTTCAAAGAGATCTATATTGTTTCAAAATTATCTTTATTAAAGCCCCAATCAGCGAAACCCTTAGCCATATAAGAGTTTCACAAGTTGAGTATTATGTCAGTATTGACGCAACTTTTTTAATTATTTTTTCCACTTTATGTAGGGCTTACCAATGTCTAGCCCACGTGGCATTATTGAGTTCCACTTATAAACTAAACCTCTTTTCTTATATATGGGACCCTTAATCGTCTACTCTTACACCCTTTAGTGAATCAACAACATTATCTACCATTGCCTTTTCAATCCTGTAATATTTTTCCTAAATATTAGAAGTTCCACGATAATTCTCTGTATGTTTAAGACAGTATGGTAGTCTTTTAACCGCTTTTCAATCCAACAATTTATCTATACAAAATATTATCAAATGGATCAACCAAAAGTTTTATCAATGGTGGACTAGAAGCCATTAGCATAAAGCACAATTTATAAGCATTCACGTGTGCTTGATAAATTAAATTAGATATGTTATTCTATTGTGTGTGATAAAGACCATCCAACTTAGAGATAACTTATAACCTAGAAAATAATGAAGGTTGCCAAGATTTGGACTAGAAAAGATGTTGAAGTTGCTAAAGAAACTACAGAATTGATGATGGAAAAGAACTAGGCTTCAAATTTTGTATTTGAGCTTAGGTTCGGCCTAATACTCGAGCTTGATGACTTAAATGTGTTAAGTTTGAGTTGAGTTAGGCTAGGAAGTCTAAGATTGAGCTCGAATTAAATTATAAATTTTTTAATAAAAAAATCTGAGCCAAATTTAGATTGAGCTGAGTCGGACTAGGGAATTTTTATCATTCATAAAAAGAACATGCAATAAGAATATCATCGACATAAATGGGTACCAAAAGTTTAAAGGTAACATAATCTTAAATGAATAAAAAGGTATAGGCCTTGGAACCATGAAATAAAACTTATGTAAGAAATTCGCTAAAGTGTTGGACCATGTTATGAATCCCTACTTTAGACTATATAATGATATTTGTAATTTATAATTATAATCAAGATGTATAAGATCAATGAAATCTTTTAGTTGCTCCATGAAAACATCTTTATCTATGAAACTATGTAAGAAAGCATTAGATATGTCAAGTTGGCAAATTTTTCAATCACAAATAATGGCCATAGATAAAATTATGTGAGTAATGGTGCTTTTAACCACTAGATTGGAAGTTTCATCATAATTCACACTGCTTTCTCGAATATGCCCTTTTGTCACAAACTAGCCTTATACCATTCAACGTTACCATCAACTCTCCTTTTAATATTAAAGATCCATTTATTCTTATAATGTCTGTACTTGAGATCTAGGAATGAATGTCTATGTTTGATTGGATAAAAAGACATTTTTCAATTCTGGATATGGTTTAGCTTGGTTAAAGGTTCTTGATTTGGGTTATGATGAGGTAAAAGAAATTAAGTTTGCTTTGCATTTATTCATATGTATGGTCTCAATTGCATATAGTGAGTACGATTTTCTAGTTGTTGATTGATGTGGTTAAATTAAGTAAGGTTAATGACTAGGTTAAGACTTGAATTTTGGGTTAAAAGGTAAAGGTGAAACATGTAACTTAAATACAAATTTTTATTTGTTGGTGTTGGGGAGAAGGAAGAGTTAGTGATATTTTAGTTTAATGTAAAAGTATGAATATTAGAACAAATAGAAAGAGAGAAAGTAGGAGATAATAAGGGATATAATAATTGCATATCTAAAGGTATTATAGGAGCCAAAATATGGCTTATGTACCCAAATATGTTAAGCTAATGATCGAGTTTTTGTCTTTTGCTAGTTGTAATTAGCCTATCTCTTAAAACGGAAACTCTTTTTCATTAAACCTAGCATGTCATACAAGGTAAACACATTAGTGATAATATCAACATAGAAGAACGTTGAATGAGAAGGAGTTTGTCCAAATTAAATGCAAGTTAATTTAGAATGAAAGTTTATTAGTTATAAGATCAAAAAAGAGGGTAAATAGTATAACCAAATGGTTTATATTCCAAAATAATTTGAATGTTTATTATGCAATAAAAAATATGGTGATTTTTTTATGTGATTAAAGAAGGCAAATTGTTGATTAACATTGCACTTATTTGAAAAGCATAATTCCAGTATCTTAATAGTGCAAGTAAATTAAGAGTAATGTAAACCAAAAATTTAATTTTTCTTTCTATGGTGTCATTACGTTCATTCGTATATGGACATGCTACATAGTGAATTATTCCAGTATTTTAGAATAATTTATTTAATTTTTAATATTCTCCACCTTAGTCAGAATGAAAGGCTTTGATTTAATTATGAAATTGACATTGAGCATGAGATCAAAATTGGAGAAAACAAAAGTAAACGTTGTTTTTATTTTTAAGAAGATACACCTAAGTATAGTGAATAAAACCATTAATAAATAATAAAACATAATGATGGCTTAGGCTTGGAAAATAAGAGCCAGACCCCATACATTTAAATGTTTGATTTTGAACGGTAATTAACTTTTGTGAATAAATAAAAGCAAGAAGAATTTTTACAAGTTTTCTAAAGAAACATAAAGAGAAAAGAGAGAGATAGAATTAGGCCTAGAGTAGGGTATATTAAAATCTCTTAATAGTTGATGACTATGGACTATTTAAAAAAGACCCTACTCTAGGTCTAATTCTTCTTATGAGCATATCAATCATGTAAAAAGAGACACTCAATTAAATTAGCTTTCTTAAGATAAGATTGGTGAAGAGCATATAATCCATCTTTACTGATTTCTTAAAGGAGGAGCACTGATTTTATTACATGGTCCTTTATAAGAAAATAAGTTGGACAAAATTCAAAAAACATGAATTATCATCAGAAAATTCTTGAGCTGATAAGAAGGTATTTATTTAACTATGGAGTATGAAGGACATTATTTAAATTGAATTTGCCATACACTAAGTGTAAGAAAATAGTAGTTATGTAGGATATAGGTAATCCCTTTCCATACCAACATGTAGATGGTCATTACTGTGATACTCACTTTTAGTGCTTAAGATAAGAAAATCAGGAATACTATGAAAAATTAATCCCAATATCCTAATACCAAGGTGTTGGAAAATTTCCAAAATAATGATGTAGTGAGATGAATTATGGAAAAGGATATGATTGAAGATGACATTTAACCTATATACATGGATTATAGGGAGAACAAGGTTGAGATCAATAATGGAGATGAAAAACAACAATGTTGGAAATTCACAAGTGGATTCATCCCACATCGGAAAGAGACATATGGTTAAGTGAGTTATATTCAAAGATATGACCCATAACATAGTGCCTTAAGATTTTGAGTTAGATATGATGTCATGGTTATATATGGGCTTACTTGGATCCAATCCAACTTCTCCCTTAGCTCCCTCAAAACCCTTTATTGTTACCAGAGCCAGGTTGATGAAATTTAATGAATAGGGATTCATAGATTTGGGTCAAAGTGACTCAAATGGCTTCCTATAAGCTATAAGTTGAGGGGGAGCTAGTCTGATATGGATAGATCCACTTATGAGGGGGAGATGTTGGAAATTCACAAGTGGAGTCATCCCATATCGGAGGGAAACATATGGATAAATTGAGTTATATACAAAGACATGACTCATAACCTAGTGCCTTAAGGTTTTAAGTTGAGATATGATGTTCTAATTATATATGGGCTCACTTGGATCCGAACCAATTTCTCCCCAGTCCCCCTTAAAACCTTTCAAACAAATGTATAGCTCTTATACTTGTACTTTAAGCTATATTATTGTTGCTATTTAGTCGAAACCTTATTAGTTAAGGAGAATACTATTATAATGGAACAGATGGTGTGGGAAGAAGTAGAGTTGAGTTTTGCTTGATAATAACGTTAGCAACAAGAGTAGTATAAGAGCTTTTTAGAAATATCTTGTAAGCTACAAGTTCTTCATGTAATTTATAAAACATAACTGGATGAGAACACAAATTTAAAGTTGTAGTGATGTTATGGTAGTCTAATTCAATTTTATTGTAGATTGTACATTCAATTCTGCCAAGGAAAGGGATCTCCTATCTACACCAAGTTAGTCAGTTAGTATCTTTACTTTTTAAAGATACTTTAAGAAGATAAGATCATTCTTTTTTAGCTCTCACAATTCTATATGATGTAGAAGCTACCTATTTTGTGAGATTAACTCTAATGCATTTGATAAGGCCTGCCAAACATTAAACTAATGATATATGGAAATACATCTTTGAAAAGGGAGGAAGTCTGTGAGAGTAATATTTAGTCCTTTTTAAACCAGAAATCTTAAGCTAGATTAGTTATTTGTTGAGAAGGATCAAAGGTAAAAGGGATAGTTTATGGTGGTGAGAAAAAATTTGAGGCTTTAATACCTTGTAAAAACATAATACAATGTGTTATTTTTGTATTGAATTGATGATTTTACAAAAAGTATGAAGGCTATTTATATACAGCCTTTGAATAAAAAAATAAATACAATTGAAAAGATAAATATAAAAAAGATAAATACATATAATTTTAAAAAATACAAACAATCATATATGAAGAAATTGAGATAAGATAATGAACCAGTTGATATATAGTAATTAGACTGATCTTATGATGATTATTATTCTTAAAAAAGATATTGAGCTAAGATAATGAAGAAATTGAGATATAATCATCAAGCTAATATTATGATGATGCCTATCCTTAATAATAAGTACTTTTATATGAATTAAAAAAGTATAAAACTTTTGTTTGATTATGTTCGTTCTATTCAATAAATGATAATAGAGCATTGAAAAATAGAGTTCGGACAATGAGTGAGAGAAGATTTTTTGAATTTTAGGTTATTATAGACATAAGAAGAACCTCCTAGTGAGACCAAATAATAGTACATATATATACTTAACAAATAGTGACTGCAAAGAGAGAGAAAGTGAATCTTTTGAAATTTATATTATTATGAACAAAAAGAAGATTAAAAAATTGAGAGTAAATTACTAGTGAGACCCACGTATCACATAGATTCTACATAATATTAATAGTCATAAAAATAAAAATAATTAAAAATATATGTCAATATGAATATATTTAGTTAATTGAACTCTAACAAAATTTAAAATTTCATCAAATATGAATCTAATTTAAATAATTTAAAATATTATAATTTGAAAACCCTTTTAATTTCTTCAGTGATGAAATTAGTTTAGATAATTTTAAAGAAGTATAATTTTTAAATGCTTTCAAATATTAAAAATTATATTAAATTTTAATAATGTTAGAGAATAAAACTTATCTTTAACCTTTCCTTATTCAATTTTAGGAAAATTTTGAAGTTTGGTTTCACTTCTGTTTTTTTTGTTGTTGTTTTAAGTTTCTGTTTTTCCGTTTTTTGTTTTTGTTTTTTTCCCCAAAAAACGAAAACTTGTTTGGTTGAGATTTGTAATATAAAAACTGAAAACAAAAACATGTTTGGTTGATATTTCTAATAAAAAACTGAAAATAAAAATATGTTTGGTTTTATTATCATATTTATATTTTTGTAATTATATTATTATGTGTGGTAATTATAATATAATACATTATATTTTTAAATTAATTAATTATCATTATAGCTTAAATTAAATATATGCTAATCAAATATTATTTAAAAAATTACACATTAATTGTATACACATGAAAACTAAACATAATATACACCTCAATATTTTACAAAAAGTCTAAGTAAATCTTTGAATATCATTTTGGACCCCAACTTATTAAATGCTAAATAGGGTGCAAAAGTGAAACCTATCGGTAAGAGTTTATTTAAACCTCTTATAATACGTTGAGTTACAACTAACTCCTTTGGATAAAGTCTGAAGCAACTGGTTTTAAAAACATGTCAGATAGGTCGACATTATCCAATGATAACATCACAATATAATGCAATTGGTTTTCAGTTCGTGAAGACAAGGCTTGTGAAAGCACGAATGTCTTTAGGATAAAGCTTCCATTAAATGCCTCTACATGCCACATTAAATGACAGTCTACTCTATGCTACATTAAAGAGACGGGTTGAAATCTTCTGTGCCATTTACCCAAGACCAACCTTGTGTCATTCATCCACAACCGCAAATTTTAGTGGGTCCCACAAATATTCGTGGTTGTGGATGAATGGCACAAGGTTAGTATTGGGTAAATGGCACAGAAGTTTTCTCTCCTAAAGAGACGTGAAGCAATGCTTCACAATAAATGCTTGAAGACAAAAATGTCTTTGCACGGATAAAGCCTCCATACCTCCACGCCACATTAAATGAGTGAAGACAAAAATAGCTATAAAGTCATGTGCTCCATTCACTTTATGCAAAGAACGATGTAAATTCTAAGAATAAAACAACTATAAAATCGTGGGAGTGTATCTCTTCTTTATCATCCCAATCCAAGCTCCTCCACGCTCCACTCCCGCACTCTTCTCCTCTCTTCTTCGGTCCACGATGACTCCACTACACGCCGCAGCTCCCTCCTCAACTACTACGCTCACCTTGCCTTTAGACTCGCCGGAGATGGCCACCTCCACGACTTCGCCATTGTTGCCGAGTCGGTTATTGCTTCTGGTATCAATGTGGAGCAGTTTGTTGCTGCTCTGAGTTTAGCTCCGGTTGCCAGCGGAATTTTCCGAAACTTTCGTGGAGGAAATGTGGAGACTGTTGTTGAAGTTTTGAGGAGAGTTGAGCAATTCGGAGGGCAGATTAAGGCCATAGCGGCGTACGACGTAAAGCTTATTACTCCAGAAAGAGAGAAAGTGATAACAGTCCTAGACGATGTGTACATTCTTGACCACGCAGAGGAGGAAGATGTTGATTTACCGTATTTAGGCAGGGTTGGTTCTTGCTCGTCGTGTGTAAGGAAGGTAGTGTCAGGGACGGTAGACCAGTCAAACGGTAGCTTCCTTGATAATGACTAAATGGCAGATAATTGGTTACGGACTCGTGTTGCTTATCCCATTTTTGGTGTTGCTTGAAACTTTTTGGTAGTATTTTTGTATTCTAGTGTTACGAGAAAAAAATCCTGTTTTAAAATCTTACAAAATTGTCTTTTTTATGTTTCTATAAATCTGTTGCGTTTTTTATTTTAAAAATAAAAACGGCAACTATACTCATCTAAACGTGATTTAATAAATTATTTTTTCTTTTTTAAAATTTACAACAAAAAACGAAAAAAGGAAACGGAAACAATCAGAAGTGAGAGGTGCATTATTTCTCAGTTAAAACTCAATCCGGAAAAAACTCCTAAACCATCCCACACCAGTCTTCCACGTGGCACACTGGCCACTTTATATAAATTATTCCGTATCATTTTGGCGCCCAAATTGTTTTCTCCAAGGAGTCCCTTCAACGGCTCCTCTGAACGAAAACGGAAAGCACCGTAGCTCTTGAGAGAGAGAGATAAAGAGAATCGACCGCGAAATTTCTAGGGTTGTCTTCTGCGCCTCGAGATGCAAAATCTAGGATCTCGAAGCATGAAAAGCTTCGATCAATTCAAGTCTTTCTCAGGATCGGCTAAGAATTTCTCATTCTCTCCCCGCTCGTCTTCGGACTCCATTTCAATGGGGAATTTCACTAATTTGAAGATCGCAGCAGGTTTGTTCCAAGAATTCGTGTGATTTCTGTAGTTTACTGGAGAATTTATAATATTAGCGTTGAGTTGTGTTGTTGATGTGCTTGTCTGTAGAGAAACTGGTGAAGGAACAAGCTTCTGTGAAAGCAGACCTCGAAATGGCGGTATTATCAATTTTTATCGATCTAAATTTGTATATATAATATGTATTTGTGGATATGTTAAAAAAACCTTTGGGCTCCTAGCGTAAGTGTATGCTAGCGTGGACATGAGTTTGTCTTTCATAACTGAAACAAGTTCTTTCTTTTTAATTTCATTGATTTTTCACCTTTTTGTACACAATGTTCTGGAACTATTTTGATACACAATTTTCAATTTAGAACTCTAAGCTGAAGAAATCAATGGAAAGTGTCCATGCACTGGAAGAAAAGTTGCAGAATGCCTTTAATGAGAACGCTAAGCTTAAAGTAAAGCAGAAGGAGGATGAGAAGCTCTGGAAAGGATTGGAGTCAAAGTTCTCTTCAACTAAGATACTTTGTGACCAACTGACTGAAACTTTACAGCACCTAGCTGATCAAGTTCAGAATGGTAGGGGTTTTCTGTGCGTTTGGATTTCTTATCGACTTGTTGACAGTGATAACTACCTGTTAACTTCCTTCTACAGCTGAAAAAGATAAGGAGTTTTTTGAAGAAAAACTATCCACAAGCTCAAATGCTATCGACAACTTGAATCAGGAGCTAAATTTTCTATCTGAGAAACTAGGCTCGGCAGAGAATATTATTAGAACTCGTATGCCACTGTTTCTCCCTGGTTATTGAATTAAGTCTTTTTGAGTCATGAGAATCTTATGTAACGATTGGCAATTACTGAGGAGCCATTTTAGAAGTTTTCTGGACTCTGATGTTGGGCCTTCTTATTATGCCCATCATTTATTAGTTGGATCCTGATGTAGGGGAAAAGGAACTGGAAGAGCTCCGGGTTGAAAAGGAAGAAAGTAACAAGATATACCTGGAAGAAAAGTGTTTAACGACTAAGCTCCTTGAGGAAAAAGGTAAGTAAGATCGGAAGAGGCTGACTGTCTGAATCCCTCAAACATTGCAGAGGCAAAATTGCACCTCACATAGTTTCTAATACTTTTAGTGCGTCACTTTACAAATATATAAATTTCCAATGTGGTCCCCTCATTAGTGCTTCTTGAACATATCAGCACATGAGGATAACTATATTACATTCAGATGTAGAATAAATAGCTCATCTTACAATTTGCTTATATAAATATTTTTGAAGTTGGAGCCTAGGCTAGTCCTAGATATTGATAACTGTTTGGTAAAGGCACTCTTCTCCATGTATTGCTGTGCAGATGCTATGTTAAAGGACTTTGAAGCAGCTATTGAGACAAACAGAGTGTCAATTGACAGTCTGAACTCTAAGATGGAAGAGGCGAATCTTACATTGAGACTGAAGGAAGATGACATCAAACGTTTGATGACCATTCGGGAGAATTTGGAGAAAACAAAGAGTGACCTTGAATCGAGCAACAATGATCTTGCTGACAATCTAGCGTTGTCAATTGAGAAGATCAAAACCCTTGAAAGTTTTGTTCATGTATTAGCCACACAATTGATTGAGCTGGACAGAAAAAGTTGGACTTTTTCAGAAAAGTTTGATCAATTGAATTCTCTCTATGATGGTTGCTTTAAGTTGGTTCAACATGAGCAAGACATGGTTGCTAAGCATGCTAAAAAAGAGTACAATGAACTTCATGACAAATTGCTGTGTGCAACATCAGAGAAAGAGTCCTTGCAATCCGTAAATCTGGGACTACACGACAAGATCATAGAACTTCAAAAAGCCCAAGAGACTGCTAAGACACAGCTTTCTGAGGAATGTCGTTTGGCAGGAGAGAGAATCCAAGTACTTGAGTCTGAAGCTGCAGCACTGATGTCAAAAAAGAATGAAACCGAGATCTTGGTTTCCAAACTTGAGAGGAAAATTGATGCTTTTTCAGAAAATTCAAGATTGTCTGAGATTAAAATGGTTTAGATTCTTCCTTTTCATATGTACATAGGTATGTATGAGCATCTATTTCTATTAAACTAAGCTTGATTGATCGCATTTTGCAGCAAGATTTGTTGTCACAAATTTCAGCACTAGAAATGAAAAATAAAGCCAATGTAGAGAAATTACAGGCAGAGATACAGAAAAAATCAGAGCAAACGGATAATGCCAGAAAAGAGACTGAAAAATACAAGCAACATATAGAATCATTGGAGAAGCAAGTGGCAGAGTTTCAAGGCATTATAGAGGAGAAGGAAAAACTGGTTTTGCAACACAAGGAAAAAGCGACAAAGTTAAATGATCAAATGACTGAGGTTAATAGGTTAATCAATTTGTGGAGTTGCTAAGGCCTTCAAGGATATTTAAGATTTTGTATACCTTTGCAGAAGCAAGCATTGTTAACTGCTGCTGAAAGCAGACTCCTAGAAACAAAGAAACAGCATGATGTGATGCTAGCAGGAAAACAATTGGAGTTGTCAAGGCATTTGAAAGAACTATCTCAGAGGAATGATCAGGTTTTAGATGCTTCCTTTCCCTTATTTGATTTCATAGACTTTGAATATTAACCTCAAATATTTAAGTTCATATATTGTGGATATTTACGTTTTATTTACAGGCAATCAATGAGATTAGGAACAAGTATGAGATGGAGAAGAATGATATAGTTAACTTGGAAAAGGAAAAGGTCTGCTTTTGCATATAATTATTCATTACTTTTGGCCTTGGATCATCTTCTTTATAGGTTTGACATTTCAGGCAGACAAAATTGTACTGGAAATCGAAAGAAAGTGTGACCAGAAACTTGCAGAATGTAAAGAAGAATCAAGAAAAAAGTTGACGTCCATTCAAGAGGAAAATGATGCTCTGGTAGGATGCCGAAATTATTGCCAACCTAAAACTAAAAGAACCTTATGGTGGACCTCTTGCCTGTTTCTAAGTGGAAAACTTTATGCCAGGACACATATAGCAATCATGGATATTTGCATGAGTTCTTTATTTAACTCTTACATTAAGCACTGGTAGTGTTTTAAATCAGTGCCAAGCTTTCAATATACTGTTTTTGCAGATTCCCACGTGTTAGTTTGATGCTGTTCTGTTAAGTTGCAGCCTTACAGCTGCTCTATGAATTCATTAGTTATGTGAACTTTTTGTGGACTGGAATTGCTTGTTGTTTGAATGTTCATATCCAAGTATTTCAGATCCTCTATATTCCACAGGTTTTACGCATTCAGCAGGAGCATGACAAGATGGAAATGAGTCTTAGAGATCAACACAATGAAGACCTCAAACGAGCTCAACTCCACACTGAGAATGAGCTGAGAGAGGTATAGTCAGGTTCAAATCTGATGTCAGTTCTAAAAAAACAAGTTGCTAATGTTTTACAATTTTTTCAGAGAATAAAACAATTGCAAGATGAACATGAAGTTCAAATAAGAGCTTTGAGGTGTGAGCATGAATACGAGTATCGGAGGCTCCTAGAGGAGTTGGATCTTCAGAAATTCAAGGTTCGCCTCATAGTTCAGCACTGTGTTCCATTACATTATCAAAAGGCTCTGAGTTAGTTCTTTGAAATCCTGAAGGAGGACAGACAAAGAGCTTTGTTACAGTTGCAGTGGAAAGTGATGAGTGACAAGCCACAAGTTGATCAGGAAGCAAATTCAAAAAAGGTAGGTTGTTGTTTTCTCTTCTAGTTTTCTCATTCTGTGAATGCGGCCTGTGCATTTCCATTACATCACTCGACGAACATTTGCATTGTTTGCACATTTTTTGCAATGCGAAGGCACTGCTTTTTGTCACCTATAATCAAGTTCTTATAAGGTTGAATTTCCGTGCATCATAGGATAATTAGCAACCTTAGATGAGCCTTCGGATTAATTACAATGCTTTGAGACTGCTATTTATTTCTCACCGCCTAAATTATTGTGTCTGGTGTTGCGATCACTAGCTTAGCCTTCTTCCTATCGAGATTTGTCAAATTTGAGCAGTGATTATTTCCTTTCAACTGAATCTCGGTGCATTTTGAAAAATTGTAGTTAAATCTTTTCTACGGTTTAATGACAATAATTTTATAACGTTAAACAATATTGTGATTTATTTTTGAAAATTCTGTCTATAATGCAAAAGTCTGCATGCTTTCGGTTTGCAAGTACAATATTCTTCCTAAACCACCTGACAGGTAGAATAATTATCATAGATAGATTCAGAATATGGAAGATCTTTCACTTGTGTGCTATGATTTTTATTATTTTGCAGGATTATTCTATTTCATCAATTAAAATGAGAGATCCTAATGATTGTTGTAGAAGTCGGCGTATTTTTGTAAGGAAAGGGAATGGAGATCAGGTGACGAAGATCAATTATTTTTCCCTCTTCAGTACAACCACTTCAGCAAAAGGAAGTACATAATTCAGTTTATCTCACCGCATTTATGTAGGGTAAACAGTTCCCAAGGGGTGGTCAAACACCTGTAACAAAAATATTGAATAAAGTAGAGAATGTCAACACAGGAAGTGTGTCAAGTATTCCTACTCACCACAAGAAGGTGAAATACGTGTCAATCCTTTATGTTAACGTGCTTTTACATCCTTCTATGATTGTCTAACAACAACAAACAATATTTCACTTACCTCCGTGGCATAGTAGGTGACTCGCCGTGAATATGAAATTGAAACTACCAATGGAAGAACAGTTACAAAACGCAGAAAAACAAAAAGTACCGTCATGTTTGAGGTATGGATCAGTCTTCTTGGTAGCCCATTAAGCCTATGTAGACGAAGGCAAAGAAAAATAGCATGTTGATTCCAACTTCCTTGTATGTTCAAATTAGGACCCAAGAAAGCATGAAAAGAGGATTACACCAAGGGTGGTAACTCCCAAGACCACTGGGAAGGTAAAGTCACAGTTATGCTTTGTTTTCTGCTGTGGGTTGTTTGTTCGGTATGCTTCACTAAAACCCTTCCTTTTTTCCTGGTGGAGCACTGATTGATCACTGAAAATTTATAAGTTAGAGAAGTTTTTGCTCATGATCTTCTTTGGATATATGTAGCTTTATTGGAACTGCCTTTTTCTGAGAATTGCCTTATATTTGGCTAATACCGATCTATATGATTGATTATTTATATTACAGTGAGTTGTTGCTTCCCCAGTCATGCATCGTTGAAATGTTTAACATGAATATTTTGTATGCAGGGAATTAAGGGAGGCGTTCGTTCACATCCTTCAAACATAGGTGATTTGTTCTCAGAGGGATCACTAAATCCATATACAGATGATCCCTACGCATTTGACTAGAGGTATTTGCCGTTGATCAAATCACCCAGTTTATTATGAATTGAATTTGAGTTGGTACCTACTGCCTAGAAATCTGCATTATCTACTTACCTGATTCCAAGAAAGCTGGTTACCCATCTGTGACAAGTAAATTGAATTAACTATATGTGACGTATAAAAACTTCAGATCCACCACAAGTACATGCTTTTGACCAACAGGGTGCCTTTTTAGGCACAGATTAGTTAAGTGGATTATGAAATTCACTTGACAAATCCTTTTGGGTATGCTTTCTGTAAAGATTTTTTAAAGGGAAAATAAGCATTCTCGGTTCTGTATCATGTCTAATATTAACCATGGACGGATAATAAATTGACAATGATATTAACCATGGATGGATAATAAATTGACAATCTTATCTATGCTCTCTCTAGTTGCTATTTACATTGACCCATCTTATAATGCTCATAGGTCAAAGAAGTCTCTTCAGAACCACTATGTTAATACCATACTAGCATTTTGATACGAGAGAGGCACCCAGCTTAAAAAGGCAATTGGCATCAGGTGATGTTGGTGCTGACCTACAATTGGCGCCTTTAGCGGCCAAGGATCTTCAAAACTTCTACAAGATAGCCAATATATGCTCGTGCTTTCCGTAAATCTGCAGAGATAGCTTGTAATCCTTTGTGATTAGTGGTTAAAACGCTGAAGCGTGGCAGTTAAACTAGACATTAGTGTAGCGAATAAGGAAGAACTGATTGGCTTTGGGCCAATGTAATTCAGCTAATACACTTACGACCTTCATTTTGGATCTCAAATGAAACCATATCTTTCTCTGATATTGAATTAAATGGCTCGTAATTTTAAGACTAAAGGACTTGGGGAATGGAAAATAGAGAAATGAGAAGAGTCTTGATTCCCTGCATTCTTTTCTGTTTGTGGGTAGGGTTCAGATCTTTTGTGCCCATTATTTTATTTTAACCCTATTTTTGTGCACGTTATTCTGTTTTAACCCTATTTTTGTTTTAAAATGATATCATTTTATAGTTATTTATACATAAAATGATGCTATTTTTAGAACAAAAATAAGGTTGAAATAAAATAATAGGTACAAAAGATCTGATGACCCCGTGGGTTCGTTTATTAGAAAGTGTTGCATGCATGCCTTGGCCCCTCTAGAGTCAAAAGTTGTTGGCTAAGGAAGACTTTTCTTTTGGCCATGCTTGGCCAAAATTAAAAATTGTTGGCTACGAAAGACTTTTTTAGTCATGCTTGGCCAAAAGTCTTCAAGCATGCTTTAGCATGGATTTTGCCTGTGCGAAGATCACGAAAAGTTTGAAAATTTGAGAGAATTAAGCTTGGACGGATGCTCTCAAATGTTGCTATAAATAGAGGAAACGTTGAGGCTTCAAAACAAGCACCAAAAACACACGACTCCTTTCTATAAATCCTCTCGTTCTCTCTTCAGTTATTTTGTATATATTTTATGAGTTTTGAAAGCCTTTTGTTCTAACCTTTGTACTTGTATACATTCTCCACATATTAGTAAAATTGCTCACCCTCCGGTCGTGACGTAAGTCATATTGACCGAACCACGTAAATCTTTGTATTCTGTCCCATTTTATTTTGTCTATCTTTATTTTAGTTACTATTTTTTGGGCTATTAAATTCAATCGGTATCTGATCAAAGGGCTTTTTTTCTTAACAAACTAGTATTAGAGCTTCTCTTTTTGATCTAACTTACCATATGCTCTGTGGTTGCCACTAAGGTGGATCCTCCACATCAGAAAGTAACTTAAATTTTTTATTGTAAGTCTAAACGAGACCCACTGTCTCAGTTTTATCTTGTGGGACCCATCGTCTCGATTTTATCTTGTGGGGCCCACTGCCTTGTTTTTTTGTAAACAGAGTTCAGCTTTGCCTGTAAGGCCCCATCCAGTGCTTTTATGGGGCCTGCTGTCCCGATTTTACTCATGGGGCCCACCTGTAGAAAAATAGTTAGAATATCAATTTTTGGCCATCATGACGATAATGAAGACCTCTATTGAAAAGTTTGACCGGAGTGTTAATTTCAGTATGTGGCAGCTCAAGATGCAAGCCATTTTAATTCAAGATGGATGTGAGATTGCACTTGATGGAATGGAGAAAAAGTCAGCAGATATGGCGTCAGATATATTCACGGATCTAGATAAAAAGGCTAGATCAACCATCATATTGAATCTCTCCGATAAGTTTTTGCAGGAGGCTGCTAGTGAAAACACAGCAAAAGGCATGTGGGACAAATTGAAAGCTATGTACATGAACAAGATGGTGAAAAATCGGCTTTATTTGAAACAAAAGTTGTACATGTTGAGGATGATAGAAGGTACATCTATTCTTTCACATCTTGATAAATTTGATTCTCTTATTTTGGATTTGAAGAATGTAGATGTAAAAATTGAGGATGAAGATCAAGCCATATTGTTGTTATGTTTTCTTCCTCAGTCCTTTAAATATTTTTGTGATACTATGATTTATGGGAAAGAGTCAGTCTCATATAATAGTATTAAGTCTGCATCAAAAGAGCAGATTGATAGGGACATCACTGGGGAGGCTAGTGGAAGTCAGGCATAGGGACTATTCGTACGGGGTAGATCTAAAAATAGAGATTTTGAAAGAAGTAGATCCAAAGGCAGGTCAAAATTCAGACATAGAAATAAAATTTGTAATTATTGCAAGAGAAAGGGGCTTATAAACGCTGACTGCTATAAATTGAAATATAAGGAGAAAAATAAAGTTGAGCAGAATAACAGCAACACCACCGAGGCTAGTGTAGCAAGCAGATGAGAGTGAAGGAATTACCTTTGTAGCCACAGAAGATAAACTTAGGTCTAATAAGGAGTGGATTTTAGATTCGGGTTGTTCTTAGTTACCATATGAGTCCCGATAGGGAGTGCTTTTCCACTTATGAGTTATTGAATGATGTAATTGTTTTGTTGGGTAATAATGATGCCTGTAAAGTTGTTAGTAAAGGTACATTCCGGATAAAAATGTATGATGGTATCATTAGAACACTCACTACTGTTAAACACGTTCCTGATTTGAAGAAAAATCTCATCTCTTTGGACACTATCGATTTTCAAAGGTGTAAGTTCTTAGCTAAAGGTGTAGTTTTGAAAATTTCTAAAGTCCTCTTGTATTAATGAAAGCTTGCAAGTCTGGCAGTTTGTATGTTTTGCAATGATCTACAGAAACAGGTGCTGCAACAGCCTCTACTGATGGTGACATGACCAAATTGTGGCACATGCGATTGGGACATATGGGAGAGAAAGGTTTAACGTTGTTAAGCAAGAGAGGCTGCTGGGACCCGACCCCGGAGCCCAGTCGCACAGTGCTGGACCCCGGTGCCGGAAGCCCAACTATCCAGAACGGTG
>JANZLH020000100.1:633796-647445 GCA_026770325.2 Erythroxylum fimbriatum
TGAATCATATTACCTACCGAAAACATAGGTATTCGGTCGGTAATGACGGTCGGCAAAGATGTATATTCTTGTAGTGATAGCTATAGATATATAGACTTGTACAAAATGTACAATTCATTAAAAATGACTTTAATTTATTATACATTAGTATATTTGTTATATAAATAGACTTTACAGGAATAATACTTTAAATGAGAGAAGATGGCAAAGATTAAATCTTGAAATAATGTCAACATTAACAAGACTTTAGGTGCTAATAAGGTACATATTATATCATTTGCCATTAATGAATTTGTTCTTGTAGGTTTACTGATAGTAACATTGTCCAAAATATTAAGTTTAGACTGATAATGGGCATTTTTCAAGCCTAAAAACTCCATAAGCAACATGGTGAGATGATTATATAAATTATAAGTAAGTAATTTCTAAATTTCTTTACAAGTGTCGGAGAAAACCTAGATAAATCCTTGTCCACTGTTGATTTCTTCCATATTATTTTCAAGTATACAAGAAATATAGGCAAAGAGTTGGATATTTATAGTGATATGTGTATGACTAGTTAGGTATATGTAATGTTTTTGTACTTCCCAAAAATACTATATATTGTGAAATAACGATTTGGAGTTCAATGCTTTTCTGTTTGTAGTTTTTCACCCACATACTTCAGAACATTCATTGACAGTGTTGTTGTATTTCATTGAAATAAGAAGAGATAAGGAATTTTGACTCAAATAATATGGATGATAGTGTTAAGCAGAGCTTAAGTGGAGCACTAGTGGGGGTTTCAACTTGGTGTTTAGCGATCTTTATGATAAAATAAGAACTCATCTTATAATGTCACAAAAAAAATTAGTGATTGTAAATACGTGTTTTATTCCAAGTAATGGTATGATTATGCTTGCACTATGGTGTTGCAATTTTTTGATCCACATTTTCAATCTCTTATGTAAAAGAATTTTCAAGGCAAGAGAACAAGTAAGAATAACAATTTGTAAACCTCAGTTTGAATGTAGTCTTGATTTTTTCATTTAAACATTATTATTAACTTTACATGTAAAGTTTGAACTACATTTTGACTAGTTGAGGTACAAAGCGATGATTATGTGATTTGCCTGAAATTTAAGTATGGAGATTGAATACTTGAATAATGGATTATGGTTTGTTCATGTGTTTAGGTTGTATATATATTTAAAATGCAGTATGTTATTATTGAAACAAATAACTTACAGTAGAAGCATCTGATGGAGATTCAAAATCACTTATATAATTGAGTGATGTTAAGTGACTATAACTCATTGTGTCATCAATACCTTTGCTCCAATAACTAAATTATGGATAAAAATGTGCATATAAATATCCATTCAATGATTGTTAGTAAACTAATTATTATGGTGTGGATTATGGTTTAACAGATAATGTAAGGAACATTCTGAGAATAAAATATGACAAATTCTTAATTTGAATATCATTATGTATTTGTAAGGATGTTGTCTGAATTTAGATATATATATTCTAATTTTTGTATGGCCCATTGTATGCAGGTCATACAAAAAAATATATAAAAAGGTTGTGGGTAGGATATTCATTAATGTTATTAATAAAATAGTATAAATAATAATTAAAATAAATATTCTTACATAATTAAAATTTATTATAATATTAAAAATATATAGTTTTACGTGGTTTGGATATGTTAAGAAGAAACACCCAGACGCTCAAAATTGTATTTAGAGACCATAAGAGAAAACAAGGGAAGCTTAAGAAGAATTGAAATTAGGTGATCAAGAAAGATATGACAATGTTGGAACTTACAGAGGATATAACCTGCAATAGAAAACTTTGGCGTACTAGGATTCGGATAAAGGATCCCTCATAAATAATTACTATTAGTAGTACTATTATTATTAACTTTGGATTATTATTATTATTATTAGTATTAGTATTAGTATTAGTAGTAGTACTACTACTACTAGTACTAGTATATTTACTATTATTAGTATTATTATTATTATTACTATTATTATTACTACTACTACTACTACTACTACTATCGTTGCCGCTGCCCCCTCCACCACAACAAATACTACTAGTACTACTACTACTTATTATTATTTATTATTTATTATTATTATTATTTATATTATTAGGATTATTATTATTGTTGTTAGCACTATTACTACTGTTGCTGCATCTAGTACTACTATTACTTTTATTACTATTATTATTCGCATTATTAATGTTAGTATTATTGACTTTCTCTTTCTCTTTCTCCTTCTTATAACTGTTACTACTACTACTACTACTATTTTTTATTATTTTTATTTTTCTTTTCCTCCTTCTCTTTCTCTCGCTCTTACTTTTTTTTCTTTTTATATGGGTCATTTGGAACCATCTTTACTAGTTAAGGGTAAGATTACGTACTATTAGACCTTAGAATCTGTGTATCAACGAGATTTAAACTAAGTGTTGTTGTTGGTGGTATTATAATATGTAAATCATCTTAGTTAATGGTACTATTATATAATAACATAAAATTATAATAAAATACTTAATCTAAAATTATTTTAAATTAATTAATCTATTATTAATATTAGTAATTTTTATTTACACTTTTTGATATGTAAAAATATGATAATCAATATAATAATAAAAAATATCAATTTCTATCTTTAGTCTTTTTTTTTTTGGGTAAAGAGGAAAAGTAACTAAAAACACAGCCTAACTAATGCAGGGATTTGCTATACAAAAATCTGTTCTGATCCCGGTGCAGAAACAGCGTAACAGGGATCGGTGGCTCCTGTAGAATCCGATGGCCTAGGCTTGAGAGAGCAACGAGGAAAGTCAGACTATCTACACACTGGTTCCCTTCGCGATACGCGTGCTGAACCTTCACCTCCCATCTATCTTTAGACTTTTAATAACAATATAAGAATTTAATATCAATTTGGTATTAAAAAAAAAAGGAAACAAAATTAAGGCACTAATTACTTCCTTTTCCAAACCTGAAAAGTAACCAACAGCAAACTTCTTGATGTGAAAATGAACGAGATTAACAGAAGTGGACCAAAAGCACTGAATAAAAGAGAGCAAATCCAGAAAAAGGAAACCCACTATTCAAAAGTGATTGTTGTCTTTCCTTTAGTGAGAGTGGCACAGTTATTTGTTCAGTATGTAACTTTGTAAAGCTGTAAGTATAAACGTAAACTGATGTTTCTTCTAAACGCTTGTCCTGTGTGTCGTGGCGCCTGTCCTTCTCATATTAATTTCAATAGTTACAGTTGAATTCAAAATGAAAAGCATATTAAACATTCCTCGAAAACAAGATTATACAAGTCGCGACCAACATCAGTATGTCCCTGACAGATCTGATCTTGTGGTTAAGTGACTTGCTGCTCTAGTTAATTTTACAAATTTCAATCTTATCCAACCAACATTTTCATTAATGGGAACTGGAATAAATGGAAATTAAGAAAGAAATCCAGGCTAACATAATACAGAACTCTGAAACAAAACAGATACTTCGAAGTTGCGTCTTTAGGAACTACAATACACTTTTTAAGTTTAGATAAGCAAGACAACAACATGACAAGACAACAAAATCATACAGTTGGGTATCAGCATGATAAACAAAGTGGAACAAAATTCTTATTCTTCTCTCCCTATGCATTCTTTTTGAAGCTCATGGATGCCATCAATATTCCCTAGAGGTTAGAGCATCAGCAGCCATTCTGATGGGATAGGTAGAAAATATGGAGAAGTGTGGTGCCTAGCGGCATTTCTTGGCGGAGTAAAAATTACATCATTTCTTCAAGAGGTTTCGAGAGAAAATCCTTTTGCAATACGGGCTGGTACGTAACATCATATGGGGTCGAACTGCTTCAACCAGTGAAGAGTAAAGAGGGCCACCCTGTTTTTCAGATGAAATTTTTATTGTAAGTGAAACCAATATATCAAACCACAAAACCATATTCTAAAGTAGGTGTTAGTTTTCCTACCTTGGTAACGGCTAAAGCAGATTGAATGACATAGTTGGCATATGGATCTTGCATCAGTTGTTCAAAGTGTGACACTGAGAGTAGTTCATATATGATCTGTGATCGGTTTTCTTCAAAATACTTGAGACATTTTTCAACCACATGACTGCTGAATTTCTGTGTCGAGAGATGTATGTAGTGACCTTTGAATTGAGAAAGCAAGTTGGTGATAGCAGATGGGCTCTTCAGCTCGATAATAAATTGCACGACATAGTTTCTGGAACATGTCAAGGATTTAGACCCACAGGATTCACAACATGCTGGAAACTAACTAATTTTTTTTACCTCACACTTCTGTTTAGCTACCAACAAATGAAAAATGAACAAGTCGACCATACGTTACAGTAAAAGAGCAAACGAGTCTTATTTAGAAACTAAAATTCCTATAACCAAGTTATCAATCATGGTAACTATCATCATGTACCAGAAACATATCAATATTTTCCAAAAGAATGACCTGCCTTAAACTGATTTCAATGAAAATCACACAAAAGAATAACTAAAACAAACAAGCATCTTTTCACAACATATAATTTGGTCTAGGTTGTGACAGCATATTTGTTTCAGTGGACAAATAGAAAAAGATAAGCATTCCAAGTAATTCAATTGCTTTGATGCCTTACCCAAAAGGATCTTGAGCAAGGAGAAGCCCGTTTCTAGAAATTTCGGTTATCAACCTATCTTGACTTTTCCATTTGGAGTGTGCAATGCATCGCTGCATTACACAGCATCCATGTCGATGAGTTGCAATCTCAACACAAAACTTTACAGCCGCATCAAAAATAAACTGCACAACATTATGAATGTTAAAGCATAGCATGCAGCAAATAGACATCTGCGAATAGACAGAAAAGAAAATTAAACTTAGTTGCTCGACACGTTGGTGCAGCTCAAGAGTTCCCAAAATTTCTGAAAACATGTCATGCCTTTGATTGATGTTATTGTCAACATCTGAGCTCTCACTGATTTTTAAGACCAAAGTTTAATATATTCGTGCTTTTGTTTGCATACACCACGCCCTACATGTGACGGAACTACATTTTCAGCCACAACGCAGTTCTGTGAATTCTAATCTGCCAATATTATGACCAGTTAAAGGACTGTATATTGACCCTTCTGACTGCTTCAAGCATTCCCCAAACTACTTCCGTCTACTTATATGATCCTATGCCATGTTTACTAAATTGCAAGTATAGCAAAAATAAGCTATGCGAAGAAGAGAGTTCTCCCCTCCCTTCACATTGTTCTCCAAGAAAGACAGACTGAAAGAAGTTTGACAGAAAATGTTTTACACTTGAAATCGATTTGGCTAAAAGCATGTAGTACCATTCAGTAAAGTTATGCATAAAGGTCTAGACTAGCATCTATGAAGAGCTCAAACAGAAAGAAAAGTTCAGTATGATTTTAGACACCATACGTAATACGTAATGGAAACATAATCAAAGGAAAAAATAAAGACTGCACCTTGTTATCTTCATCACTAAGGCACTGCAAGCACCGCTGAATCACATGATTTCCATTCTGATCCTTGGTGAGATCAAGAAATCCAGGTTTCAGAGCCAGAACTACTAACGAAATTTGCTGCCTTGTCTTGAGAGTCTCAATCAACTTCTGTACCACTCTTGTGCTGTACAATAGTGTAAGGAAAATTTTGAAGATACAAATATATGATCAGTGTTTAAAATCACTGTATGAAAAGGTCAACTATTGAGTTCATAGAGATTACCCGTATGTATTTAAGCAGATGTTAATTAGCTTTCCTGATTCTTTGGTGACCATAAGCACAATCTGAAATCTTTGTTCTTCATTGCACACATCCAATAATTTCTGAATAACATAATTGCCAAACGGCTTCAACATGAGTTCAACTGTATGATCAATTATTTCATCAAAGATTATTTGAACGTCTCGGCTTGTTCCTTCATCAAAAATCTTTTGTAAGAACCTGCAACCATTTTGATCTTGTGCCAGTAAGTATATGTATCCCTGGAACTCAGCCAAGGAGCTAATACTTGGAATAGCTGGCAATGGGGTAAAACTACTTAAACTCTGACCATTTTCGCACATCCCTCCACAAATATCAAGTTTAACGTTTTTTCCCCGTAGATTATACACATCACTGAAGCAATTCTTTTTGGTACATCTTATTTGATCTCGTCCTCTAATAGCAGAATGATCCAAACCTGTTTCTTGTATAATGAGACCATCCTCACAGTTAAAGGCTTCAATACCAGCAGTTCCTTCAAATGACAATACAGATTGAGAAACCCCACTCCTTGTGACTGATCTAGTCCTTTCTTTTAATATTATACTTTTTGACAACGGATTGAAAATATTTACATCTAAGGTGGGATGCATTAACTGAGGACAGCCCGATGAATCCATGGCACGTCTGCCTCCATCAGGATCTATATTGAAATGCTCAGGAAGGAGTGATGCCTCATTGAGGCAAGGCCTACTAGCAGATTGTTTCGAAGCATGCATTCCCCCGATACTCCAATCCCTCCCCTGTTCCATCCTTTGCTGCAACAAATCAGTGCTTCGGTTATTGCACCGATCAGAACCAGAGCACAAATCGTTAGACTGACCACGAGCAAAAAAAGACCCCATTGTATGGCAAACACTCTTATCGCATCCACCCTGAAAGCCATGGAACGTACACCTAATGTCATCCTCAGAACGCAAAGCAACATAACGGGGAGAGGATTTTGAACCTCCAAAATTAAAATCCCCATTGTTAAAGCCATATTTTATAATATCATGTTGTACAAACCCACCAAGAGAGCCATCACCAAATCCATTGGGGTCCGCCTTCGTTTTCATGCCACCGTTTCTTTCCTCTGCAATAGTCATACTATACAAATTTTCGGCCAAGCCATCTTCGTCCACCAAATTTTCATCAATGCTATAAAAGTCACGAGATGATTTAGAATCCAAACAGAGTCCATTTAAGTAATAGGGACTTTGATACTTGGCCTCCTTGAACACAGGAGGAGGTGAACCGTTCGCAGGTGAACCAAACCCATTAACAAAAGAACTCGAAGAAGGCGAGTTCTCAGAGGACAACAGATTAACTCTACTCAAGGGAGAGCCACTCAAAAGAGGCTTAGACTTTTGATGACGAAGAAAACTCAAATATGGCACATTCTGACCTCCATTCAACAACTCCTCACTCCTCTCCCTACTCTCTGTAACCCTCTTCTCTCTCTCGCCCAGTTTAAACATGATCAGACAAAAAGACAAAAACAGGAACCAACGTATCGGACACAGTATCAACCGAAAAGAAACAAGAAAACTCCTTAATCAAAAACCCAAAACCCACATCAGAAATCAAAATAAAAGAAAAAGAAAAAGGTTAAAACGCTTTGGCAGTGTACAAGGTGGTCTACTCTTTTCCTACAATTTTTATCAAAGGAAGATGGTAGGAATACGAAGTTTTTACATATGGCTGTTATTGGGAATTGGGGCATTAGAAAGAGAGCAGGAATGTCTATGGTCGGTGTTTGGCTCCATAGTCTCGATCTGACGGTTTTGTTGAGAGGTTTGTGTACGGAGTGTGCTACACTGACTGTTCACGCTCACGCCATTCAAATGAAGTCGAGTCGGCACACTATTCACTCACAGTCACATACACACCAGGGATTGGTCTTTCTGCTGTTTTTGTTAATAAATAATAATTGTTTTTGATTAAGAAAATGCCAATTTCGTTTTGTGTTGTGTCAACTGATTCTATTAGATTAAAATCTGTTTGTTAACAGTATCTCGTAAGATTAGATGAAACTGATTCCCTTGATTTTCTCACTACATATTTGACTTTGCAAGGGATTTACTTCCTTAACAACCTTCTTTTTGGTACTTCATCGCTTGATATGCCGACTCCCTCCCTCCTTCATCGTGGCATCTAAATAGTGGTATGATTTTTGAAAATTTAGGAATATTAATATTTTAAAATAGAAAACAAAAATCTTATCTATAATTTTAAATTAAAAAATTATTCTATTTTATTTTTTAATTCTTTATAATATTTTAATGATGACAAAAAATATGCTATGAATGTTATAGAAGACAATGTAACTTAAATATTAAAATCGATACAAATTATTAATTTAAATTAATTTCATCATTTTAATAAAAAAAAAACAAAAATTTAATTGTAGATATGTTTTAAATATGGCATATGGAAGAAACGAACAGCATCTTCTGCGAGATTACGGCGGTGTCAGTTTGAAAATTGAGGCATTTTCTACATTCTTTTGGCATATTTTGCGAATTTTCCTGTTTTAGGAATCGTCCTTGGCTTCTGGTGCGGCGATTGGCTAGACAAGAAAAAAAGGTGCACGAAAAGACATGCACCACCTTTTCTTTTCTTTTTTTCTTTAAAATTTCTCGACTTAGGGCAAAACATTACAACTCAACATTTAGTCAGACATAAATCGCACCATTCCCTTATGACTGACAAATGATTCAGCTAACTGATTTCAGTTTGGATAAATGATTCAATTATCTGCTTCATTTTGAATGTTAACACGAATTCCGTGGCGGTAAGGACCATTTTAAAGTCTTTTTTGGATTTCCTAAAATAATTAGAAGCCCTGTAGCTGTAGGACAGAGCACCCAATAAACACAAGGTAAGAAACAAGATAATAGAATAGTGATGACAATTTTGTGCTAAAGAATAAAAATAATACTGAATAGCCAAAGCAAGCAAAAACCACAAGAATACACAAACCGATTAGCAGATACAACTGTTTGACAAGTTAAAGCCTAAGATGAAATTTCTGAAAGGTCAAATAATATAACGAAACAACCCTCTCTAGGATGTTAATAGAGGGAAAAAAAAAACAGACACAATGGACAAAATCACAGTTAGACTAACAAAGTTAAACCAAGGCAATGGTACTCTCGCCGCCCGGAGGCTTGCGTACGCCACCCAAGTAGTCTCGGGCCTCTACCTTCCCATCAGAAAATATGTCATTGCCGCTCATCTCTCGCAATTTTGCTGTGCTTAGATGCTTCTCCTCAGACGATGGATGGACATCGCCTTTAAATATATCATTTCCTGAGAGCTCCGAGTACTTCTTTTCATAAATTTTCTTGGCTGTCTTCGTCAACTCACTAGTTGCCTGGCCCCACCACGTTCCAAAATTCAAGCAAGCAGAACACGATGAGACTTCAATGGAGTGATCTACAGATAACTTATAATCTAAAGGGAGACTCATCTCACAAACTCCAGCAAATACTATCAAATTAAAGCTCAAGGGAAACAAAGGCACGTCTCTTGATAGCATCAAGCTGGCCGTAATTCTATACAAGATAGTTATTTTTTGAAGTTCCCAATAAATGTTCATTATGCGTTCCACAAAATTGGATAGTACTGAATATGAAAAGTTTTATCATGTAGTACTGAATATGAAATGTTTATGCCTTTCAATCAAAAGAATGTAGAAATAGAACTTCTCACAACTTGCAGACACAAAAAGATATGCAGATAAGCCAAGTAATGAGAGAGAGGAAAAATGGAGCAAACTAATTTATTGATGAATCCGCAAACATCTATGGAAATTTTGACTGCAATTCTTACATCCTGAGAAGTAGGCTCCCCTAGTTCAATGTTTTCTTTCAATGCCAAAGCACGTGCAGTTGTTGGTCTTGGTAAAATTTCAGGAGGGGAAGCAAAGATGTTATGTCCACTTAGCTCCTTGCCCTTAGCATCTGAAAGTTGTTTCTTCAACTTTGCATCAGCCTCACTTTCCAAGGTACCGCTCAGCTCACGCTGTTTGGCAACTTCAGGCAGAGTACTAGGCTTTTTAGGGGAAACACTCTCTTCTTCAGTAAATGAAATATGACTGATTCCAGCAATAGCTTGCTGCAAATTTGGAAAAAGAAAAGCCAATTACTGTATTAGATAATTTCCAAACTAAACCAGTATAGTTCAGTTTGGTTTAATTAAAAGCAGTATAAACTAATCAAAGCTCATATCTTGAACCTTTAGACAGTACTTCTAATAAGCCAATAGTCAAACTCAACTACTACAGAATAAAACCTTAGTTGATTTGACCTCCAATATTGAAGTACAAATACGTAATGATCTCTAAACTACCTGGTACATGCGTAATCCTGTTCTACTATTTGGGGTAGGATCCGGTTCAGATGCAGCTTCTTCTCCTTTACCAGAAAAAATGCCACTGCCTGTCATCTCCTTCATTTTATAACCTGAACAAGGTTTCCTGTAAAACAAAAAGAAACGCGGGCAAGGATTAAAAAGAAACAAATGTTTAGTTCCAAATCTAAAAGAATAAGAATTCCAGTAATGTTGCTTTACATCTCAACCAGGTATTCTAAAAGAAAGAAAAAGAAGCCAAATTGGGTAGAGATAAAAGGTTAAAGTGTGGTCATATTTCAGAAACTAATTTGCCCCGGACAAGAATTTTTAAATTAATCAGTTGCACAAACTTCATGCTCTCCTTCGTAATTGCTGAAGCCTGGTAGCATAAATTAATCCTTTCCTCGGTAAAAAAAAATGTAAATTGATAATTAACAATCAACAGTGTTACAGTGAGCCAAAACAATAATCTAAACTGCCCCTAAAAATTTAATTCTGAACCTAGGATTTCATCGAATAGTATCACGAAACAGATCTACAAAACCAACGAAATGAAACACTAAGGATAACGGTCTTAGAAAATTGACAATAACAAGTGCGCAAGTAACAAATAAAACAAACAAGATATCTGATCTGGGCTAAATAGATCATCTTTCCAATTTTCAGAAAGGAGTCCGATGAAAAGAAGTTTGATCAGCCGAGAAAGATCAAAGAGAGTTAAAGAAGATCAAATAAGCGAAAACGTAAATGAGAGATTTTTGTGATATATCGGGTAAAAGCAAGTAAAAGAAAAAGAGGGAAAGCTATAAATATCTCAAAAACACGCAAGTTACAACAAAAGTTGACATTTTCCGAAAAGCAAATAAACTCAGTTAAGCTGGTCCATTCAACATTTTGTATTTGTTGCCTCCAAAAGAAAATGGAAAAATAAGAACCAGATCTCACCATTTGTTTAAGCTCTCAGCCTCCTCATCCGTGACTTGACCTCCAAAGACCACCTTACTGATCCCATCCGACGGCTACAAATCATTCAATCAACTGAAGGATTAACTAAAAGCGCGAAACTGCGTTTAAAAACGCTCAAGTATACGAGACACGGTTAAGTACCTACCTGGTGGGAGCGAGCGGAGTCGAAGGTGGGGGAATCAGCGGGCGGATTCTCCGACCACGTGAGCAGATCTGCGGTGGATGTGTGTGGTTTTCTGACCGGAGTTGTCCTCTCCATTTTGCTCTAACCTTATTTATTATCCTCTTCTAGTCGTTGGCGTTGATTTGCAAATACTAGTTAGTAAATAAGCAAAACTAAGTGAAGCTAAATGGTAATTGGCGTTTGCTCTTTCTCTTGCACTATTAAGTGTATGTTTGTGTCTTGTAATGAATGAGAGAGAGCACAGTGAGGAGTTGGGTTTTGCTTTCCTCGCTCTTTTTGAAGGAGAGCGGATGGAAAGAATGGATATGTGTCAATTGTCGATAGTGACCTTTGCTTATCTGCTCCTTTGATCTGGAACTTTCCATTTTTTTTTTCTTTTTCCTTTTATGAGATTAAAAAAAGAGAAAGAGAGTACGATATGAGTAGCAGAGGCAGCGAAGAAAAAATAGTACTAATAGTTAAGGCCTTTGTTCTATTTCTGAATTTATAACTTCGTATTATGTTAAGTGTCATCTTCATCTCTCCTGGATATTTCCGAGTTACCGGCAGGTGACGGTTTTCTAAAACTCGAGGACTCGTATTAGCCGGTGAAGGATTCTAAAACGCCTTCGGTACGATACGATACGATGCGACACGATAACGATAGTCTTGTTGTCAAAATTACACTCCTAGCTAGGCTGTGTTGTATATTCTTCTTCGTACCCTTCAAAAGATACAAACGAAAAATGGAGGGGGGACCTGGTCTCAATTTTTGGTTTTTGGAGATCGTTTGGTCCCTTTCGAATTTTGATCCAGGACATGCGTCATTTTCATTTTGTAAATCCCAGAGCAGAGATGCTCAATTCTTCAAACACTTGGGAGCCAAGTCGAATAATAATCATTGAAAAAGAAGTTTCACGGGCACTATTTGCATTGCATGGATTGATCCCTGATGACATTAATTACCACTCGTGTTAAAACCAAACTAAATTAGAAAACTCTTTTTCTTTAGACTGAAAGTGGATAACGGAAAGGAAGATTGTTGGTTTTGCTGGCTTGTGATGATAAGGGCATTGTGGTGAATAAAAAAGGGATTCGATGGTTGTGTTGTGTACTTTATTCAGGAATTTGACGCAATGGTAAAGCTATAAGCTCAAAAGCCGAAGCCGTCTGTTCTGTCATCTCATATGTGTCCGCGTATCGCACTGAAAGCCCACTGCCCACCCGATCAACGGAATCTGAAAGTTTAAAATTCTAATAAACCTCCAAAGGTTAACGAATCACCCCAGTCCCAGTCCCAGTCCCAGTGGGGTGAGCACGTGGTGGTTGTGGAACCTTTTTTCTCGTCCAAGTAAGAATTTTTGGATTTGGGATTTTCTCCTCTTTTCCCTATTTTGATGTCCAAATATAAAATGCGAAATATATTTTGATAATAAATTAGGTAACCAATCTGCTTTCAGAGCCTTATTAATGAACAAACAAAATATGCTGGTTTGAACTAACAGATTAAAGTAACAATGGACGGTCTCATCAAACCCACTGTGCTTTATGCACAATTTATCTCAAAATTTGCCACATCTGTTGCTAAATTGTTGTGGCCGCTGTATCTGAATAAATTCTAGTCATTTATTACAATAAATTAGATGGTTAAGATCTGAAATTCAGAGCAGACAGACATAATAATTCAGCGCAACACAGATCTGCTCTCTTATGTTACTACGTAGATTCCTTGAAGAAGTTACAACCTCGACTCTACCTCCTAGCACTAGCTTGTTTCTAACTAAAAAAAAAAGTTCTAATTCAAATCATGAGTTGTCGACAATAAAAAATATATATGTGACATCGTCATTGCTGAATTCAAGGTTAAGAAATAGCACCATTTGACTAAGCATCAATATCACCAACAAACTGTGGATTTAAGAAAAGTTGTGTGTATGGATGAAGCCAAGAAAAGGGCATGTCGGCAGGCAAAAGATCGTTCTTGGGAAAGTCGTAACTATCTAGCATATATACTAAATGGCTTCTGTATTATTATCCATGCAAGGAATAGTTTTCCTGGCCTTTCGAAGATATGCTGCTCAGAGAGTGACGGTGACAGAGAAATGGGCCAAAACTTGGCAGAGACAGGTGCGGAAAAGGCATCAAATGTAATCTACTACTCCTTCAACTAGTTAGTAATTACGGCATGCGCAGTGACGGAATTATTGGTTTCCAAAATGAAGCTCGCTACTAATGTTTTAAAAATCAGACCAGTGATTAAATCGGATAAGCAACTGATTCAAGGGTTAATGGTTCAATCGGAATTTAACCGTGGTTGAACCGGTGATTAATAAATATATAAATTTTTATTTTATACATTATATATATAAGATAATTTTTAAAC
>JANZLH020000100.1:666688-678769 GCA_026770325.2 Erythroxylum fimbriatum
GATTGACAGTTGTCCAATATAGGATGACGTCCTCTAAATAAAGAAAACGACTCTTACACTTGCCCGCGCGGGTTGCCTGAGTGGCAAACTAACAGGGTAAGTTGAAACAAGGTCCTGGGTTCGACTCTCGGCAACGAAAGAAATGGACCGCTCTGTTAGGGGGCTGCTTAGATCAGACCGTGATTCAATCCTTCAGCGATGGTCGGGCCTGCGACTGAGAGCCCTTAGGATTGGGGATCAACCTTATTGGAACAAGGAAACGACTCTTACACGATGTTCTTCCGTACTAATCGAAATGTTTTGATAATTTTGTTTAACGTAAAATGATGTCGTGCAGGGATCAAATTTTTATTTGATAACATCGTTTTTATTACGTGGCCAGACACAGAAGGTGTCACGTGTATTAATTACATAAGATTCGATATCATCTTACTACTTTTTAGGTTTTAACTAAGGGGGCATTTGGTTTGAGCACGAGGTTGGGTATAGATATGAGTATAATAATAGAAGGGAATGGAAATGGGTATGAAAAATAAAAAAATGATGTTCGGTTTATAACTTGGGTTTCTGTATTAATACCAATAATATTGTTTGGTTTGTTGTATTAATAGAAATGAAAGATAATATAATACCATTTTTTTCATATCATATTTAAAATATATGGGAATGAATTTGGCGTTTAAGAAAATATTAAAATCAATAAGAAAATATTTAATAACGTTTAATTATTGAAGATTGAGATTGAAAACACTTAAACCACCAAAACATAAAGTAATATAATGTCAACTTCTATCTGTAACATCATTTAAAAATTTTGATACGACACTAGATATCATAGATTTTTGAAAGTAATAACTTATGAAATGTAATTGTTAGAGGAAGACAAATGATATTCTTTTAGACTCTTCAAGAGGTAGTTTACACATAATTTACAATTCGACAATATCCTTTTCGTTTCACTTTTTAAAACACTGGTATTAAATTTAAAAATTAAAATAATATTATTTTCAATGAGAAATTCAAATCATTTGAAAGAATTGAATTGGATCTAAACCTTGGTCAATTGTGACATAACTTAAAACTTGATTAATTTAAATTTAATTTGTTATTTTGAGTTGAGTGAATTTGTTAATGGCCCGCCCGCTGTCACCACATTGATCTTCTGATATAGACAATACATTCAACGAAAGAAGGATTGTAAATGCGTAGTGGAGGACATGTGGGGTTCATGAATATCGCAAAAGACCTGTCGAGGCAGACAAATTTCTTGCCTCAATGTTTGCTAGAGCCCCATTACATTACATTTCATTTCGTGAAATCTTGCATAGCATCCGATGGCAACTTAATATTAATATGAGAGCGATAGATCGTTTTAGGCAGGTTGTCGTAACAAAGAAATTCACATCACGGTAAACTGTGGGGTGGGCTACATATGCGTTCTCTGGTACGTCTGGTGTCAAACTCTCTAGGGATATGCGCCCCAAACACATGCACTTTCTGGAAGGAATCTTGTAATCCAAATATCGCCAAGAACTACTCCAGACTTGGATTTTGGAATCAAACCAAAGTTTGGTATGATATGTACATAGAGAGAGGAGCCTTAGGAGCAAAGTCTAGGATGACTAATTAAGGTATAAACTTGATCGTTTTTTTGTTTTGTTTATCAAATATACGGTTGCTTCTGCTTATGTTCCCTTCCAACCAAGGACTTTTCTATATAGTGGGTTACCTAACTGGGTTTCAGATGGAGACGTGACTGGGATATATATGCCAAATTTCTTGAATTACTATAGTTAATCTACATAACATAACTAATCCTTGCCCATTTCTTTATGTCTTAGCTTTATGCTATGTGTTAAAACGTGTAGCACACGAGGACAAATTATCATGCACTTTTCACTCTTTCTGGAAGAGAAGAAATGCTCTTTGAAGTAATTGGAATTGTTTATTCCTTTTGAAATCAACTAACAAGAGACTTTGGGCGTACAACATACATAATTAAACATGTGGATGTGTAATGCATGATTCTTGGTGGCAAATTTCAAAGTCGTATTATGTTTTCATGTGATGGAAGCTCTCCCATTTCATAATCAGGAAACATTGTCAAAAAGGAATAAGAATAATTCTACTTTTAGATGTTAATAGTCTAACATTGCAGCATGAGTCTGGCCTAAGACACGAGTTACCGGTTCAAGTCCTTGAGAACCTGTACATTTGCATCAGGTTCCAAGCTTGTTTCATCATTGCTTACGTATCTTACACCAATAACACTTGAAGTGAAGATATATCTAAAATCAAATTAGAGGGAAATTGATTGGAAAAGAAGCCATCGATATAAGGAGAAGGAAAAAGGTAGATAGACAGTAGCTGCTTTTTTCTCTTTGTTAACAGAGTTCCAAAGGGTTAATGCTCAAGCTCACTAGACAGTCACCCAACTTCCTCCATAGGAAAGTTAATTTGCGAGTGAAAAGAAATGTGATCATGAGATATGGTTTTGGAATATATAACAAAACTTAAATTCTAATGAAAGCATCATTAAGTTTCAGTCTCTCCCACATGACCCTGGTAGACTGGTGAGGTGACGAGGGACAAGTGATAGAGAGGAACAGTCATGATTGCTAAAACCCAGATTATTCTCTGGAGTGGGCCATCTTGATTCCAAAAGAGAAGACGTCACGTGTCGCCACACCTCTCAACGATCTCCTCATCCTCATCGCCCCTCTCTAATTGTCATGGGAGGCTAATCAGCAATCACAATTACTGTGTTCCTGCAGTGATGAGCTACCCTATGTTTTGGTACCATCCTCGCTAATTCTCACGCTTAATCATTTCCTTTACCCATCATAATGAGTCACAAAAGATTTGTTTTATTAAATTCTCTTTCTACCTCCTCCTCAGAGTTTCTCATTCAGCTCCACAGCCTCTTTTATTGCCTAAAAGATACACACCATGTGAGGGAAATCTAGGAGAACCAATCAACAATTGCGAAAGAACGAATCATCATTGACTTCATTAATAAATTTCAGCTTATTATTTTGTCATCGATTCGTACCCTTGATGAAAAAAAAAACTCAAAATAAATAAAACCAACTTGAGGTTTATTTAATGCCATATCTACGTACTTACTTTTGCTTAATCTAAATATTACCTTCCCTTTCTAGTATGAGAATATCAGATAAGATCAAAATCCACTATACATGACAAAGCAAGATCTTTTCCCATTATATTACACTCATGAACGACAGGAGTGCGTGGGTCACGTGCTCATCACATATATTGTAACAGCTTCGCTAAATTACATACATGTTGTCCGGATTGATTCTGCTGTTGTGTTTTTAATTGTCTACCTGTGCTGTTGTAGGGAAAATATAAGGTAGAAGTGCAAAACCTTTGATTCTTCCATGTCCTCAAGCAGACGACAGTTGATAGTACTTGGGTCTCATCTCATGCATCCTTTCTTAATTAGTAGCTAGGCTTCTCTCCGGAACTCTACTAGTTAAGGAATCATAAATGAATGAGAAGCAAGCAACAAGAGCACCAGAAGGAAATAATGGATATTCTCAATTTGTTGTTTATGTCTGTGCGGCATGTGGAATTCCCCTTAGTCATTGCCACTGATTACTCTCGTGTTAGCCTTACTCCTTAACTGACATGATTGATCGATGTCCATTAATGCGCGTATTAGAGGATGAATAATTATACTTCCTTTTCTGTTTTGATTTTTATAATTGTTTTCGGATATGAGTGAAAGGAGTTTAATAAGCATTACTAGATGATATCAAATTATAGAAGACTTTTCAATACCAGAGATCATTTTCTTGTTGGAGCTTTTCCATTTCTAATTATACTAAATAATTGAAAAAAAAAACTTGTTTTTGGTTTTTATTTGAGCCAAAAAGTACCAAATGACATTAATGCCAAACTAAAACATATGTTACATGGAAGCGGAAAGTATAATATTGGTTAAAAAAAAAAAGAAACCAAATATTAGATAAAAGTTATTATGATAATATGTATAATAATTTATGTGACTGAAAATTAGATTATAATTTTAACTTAAATAATATGAATATGTATGTTCATTTAATGAATATAAATTAGGAATCAAGTTATAAAAAAAACTAAATACATAATCAAAGTAAAAGAATGATACAGACAAATAGAGAAAAAGTTTTAAAGGTATTAAATAAATTTTCTATAAGAAATAGTGTAAAGACATGCAGGTTTAATTAAGAGTGTTCATCCATTGAGTCAAAGATAATAGTAAAATTAAAAAATAAATAAATGAAGAAGCAAGTAAGTAAATAATTTTTTAATAGACAAAGGGGAAAATATATGTGTCAAGTTTAGCATAAGATCATATTATACGAGTCTTAGTTTTTCTAAAATATAATCAATTCCCTTGTTATTGAAAGTGAATAATAATAGCCCTTATTTATATATATTGTTAATTAAATATGTATTACATATAACTAAAATTGGAAAAAACGTCTAAATGATTTGAAAATAAATTAAAATTTACGGACTTGCATGGACTGAGAATAGATACAAAAAAAGAAAAAGAATATATATGTTCCTTTTTCTTGTAATTCATCAAAAACTGAGTGCTAGTGCTAACCTTCGATCGCGTCAAGAAGTGGACCACTCATTCAATAGCAAGAAGTAAAATTCTCCCATGCATCCCAACGGACAAAATCTTTTATTAAACTGCCGTCGTCCTACTTATGATTCTTCAGCCGGAGAATGTACGAATATTGTTTCAATGTTAGCTTCATAGCAGTAAGTGTAACCAGACGATGTGAATCAATATAAAGCCCAGTTCAATAAAGAGACAGAAAAAATGGAACGCAACAAGTCAACTGTGAACTGGAAAACCGAATCGAATCAAGTGATGATAAAACTTGAAAGTATAAAATTGCGCAAGTATTCCAATTATAATTTATAAAGAGGAAAGACACGTCTGAATTTCACGTTGTTCAAACAGTTCTAATTCTGATCATTCGCTTGATGCTAATTAAAGATTTAAAGTTGCTGTACTTATTTCATGGATGCAAAGAAGAGAGAAAAGAGAGTTGATGCTATGATTCCGGAATCTAGATAATAGCGTGGTCTGGTCACTGACGGATGCTAAAAACACAATCTGAGCTCCATCATCTCTAGCTATAGCTATTAGCTTCCATTATCGTCGTCACCACCACGCTTACCATCCACCTCATATGGTTAACTAGGCTGGTAACTTGTTGATATTGTAGTTTCCTCTCCAACTTCCCAACCTTACGTAACCCATAAAACCCCATTATTCTCTCCTACTCAGAAGGACAAATCCATGAATCAGACACGCTTTCCAAACCCTTATCATGCTGCAAACCTGATGAAGAAGCCGAGTAGTTGAACTTACAGCTATTGACTCTTTGACCGTCAAAAAGCCTCAGGTGATCCTGACTCCCACCGTCAGATCCCAACCCATCTTTCCAGCTATTATCATGATCTCTTAGTCTCCTTCCTTCTGTTGTGTCATGACCTGGAAATGATTCACCAAGTTCTGAATGAACATGTCCTTCTCTCAAGCCCAGTTCTTCAGCAGATAAAGTTGCAGAACTGTTAACGTTAAGAGAAGGATGAAGAGATTGAGTCTGTAGAAGAGATTGGTATGGGACCATTTGGTTCTGTATGCTCAACATCAGGTATTGTGGTTGTTTAGACAGGCCTCCAAGATCAGAAGATGGGTGGTAATTAATAGAATTTGGATTCGAAGAACCTGCTGTGGCTAATATGTTCGTGGCAATGGTCGTGTTATTGTCTGGAATAGCACTACCGATGTTGGTGGCATTGACCATGTTATGACTCAAAAATGAAGATACCGGTGGTGATTGCTGATGAACCTTTTGTAAAGAGGGAGGTAGAGGGTAAAATGACCCCATTGTTTCCAGATGATGACCAGACCTCAAACTGGAACCAGTGCGAAAAAGATCGAATTTTCGAGAGTATGGAAAGCCAGAAAATGGTGGCGCTGGTATCCCTGTGAACTCTTGCACCATTGCTCGGAAATTAGAAGTGTCTGTGCTGAGAACTGTAGTTGGTGCTCTTCTTGATGCCCTTGTTCTCTTCTTGGGGTTTCGAGATACGATATGTGTTTGGTCCGCAGGTTGAGAAGATCGTGCTCCCTTATCATATGAAACTAGACTTGGGTTTGATCCTTGAAGACCCAACATTGACTGAGTCGTTGTTAACGATGATGAACTGACTCGTATCTTGTTAACAGGATCAGATCCTTGGAATCCTTGGCCAATCAAATCAAGATTTAGTAAAGAAGAATTGGGATTTGGGTTAGGTGGAGAGTAAGAGAAAGCACCAAAAATATTTGGACACGGATCGAAGAGAGGAGAAGATTGTTGTGTGTTTGACAAGCGGCCAAAGTGACCGGAGGGTCCCAAGAACGTCGGAAGTGACGACTCCGGAGGCCTTGAGTCATACTCTTCATCACCACCACTTGATGATTGCATACTACCGGTACTACCGGAATCCATAGTTTGGAAATCACCTGAAAAAGAAGACAAATATAGGAAAAAGATTGTGAAAGCTGACCAAAAGAGCAGGAAACACTAGCAAGTTGCTATGTTGCCCATGAGAAAAGCTAAAATCTTCAGCAGTTATTGGGATACTGTAAAAGAGCCCATCAAGTATTGAAACAACAACTTTCCTAAATCAGCTTTTAACAATGTTTGCATATATTCCAAAGCCTGATCTCAAATAGAGGCGCCAAATATGATATCCATACCTTGTCTTGTAGTAACAAGAAAAGTTTCTGTCGAACGCTGCGGAAAGCAAAGAGATAAAATAGAAAAGAACCGGAAAGTAGTGAGTATATGATAAAGGCTTGAAGGATCTCTATGGAAGCTTTTCTCTTTCTATCCTTTCCCTGCAGATTAGGGTTTCCTGTGAATGGAAACTAGAAAGAGAAATGAACGAAAAGAGCAGCCTATTTGTTAAGTGTTACTCTTTTTTAAAAAAAATAACTGTAAAGGATAGGAAAAACGAAAGCGAGAACAGAAAAGAGGAGCACATTAAGAAAAGAAGATCTCTAGAGAGTTCAGGGTGGTGTCTCCATCGGAGGAGAGAAAGGATTGCCGGTGGGTGGGCAACGGGTCAAACTCAAAAGTGAGAGAGAGAGAGACCGAAGGAGATAATACGGAGAGTTGGCTAGTAAGTTAAAAGTGTGAAGAAGAGATGTGAAACGGTTTGGAAAAATACAGGAATTTGAAGATTAGAAGAAAAAGAAAAATATTCCCTGCTAATCCCTCTTCTGAGCGGATGCTAAAAAAAAAAGGAAAAAAGAAAAAGAAAAATATTAATTTGGCTTTCTTTCATCTACGAAGAAGCATATTATCTTTTTTATTAAATTGTAATTCCTTATTTCCTTGAATCGAGATGAATTATATTATTTGTGACTTAAATGATTGATGTTGTATCTAAAACCACAGCCTTTGACCCAAGTCAGAGCCTATAAACAAAATCTAAGCTATATATAATTGTGAATTGTGGGTTTGATTAGTTGGTTAAGCAGCACTCAAGATAGAAAGTCCGGGGCCCTAATGTTTCAGTCTTCTCATGATCGTTGATATTTTCCTTGTTCAATTACTACGCTGATGAAAATTAAGTAGGGAAGGGATATTGTTGGACGGCCAAGTCCGTCAATCAGTACACCAATATCCTAGTTCGGTGCAACCATCCACGCCAAAAGAGTCTAAATAATGCTTTATATAATTCTTTCTCACGTTACGGTACAGTAATTACTAATAGATACGACAAGAAGAATAAAAGGTGAAATCCAGTGATGATGAAGAATTTTCTGCTTTGAATTCTGTCCATTGTCTATCCTCGTTGGCAACAATTACCAACAATGATGAACTATAACCACGTGTTATAGTATTCTTAAAGTAAAAACAAAATTCTTGACGTAGGCTATGGGTCATCTACGTAACAAAAGCCCATCTAAACCAAATTTCTTTCCCTGCCTATACGTAACTTATTTTCCATCAACCCATATCTGTACTGTACTGTATATATAAAATGGTTAATTTGGTGGAAAAGAGCAGGCTTCCAAGTTGATCACCGGTCAATTGGGGCTCTTGAAATTACACGCTTTCAGATGGTGAAAAATGAAAATGGATTGTGTTCCGGAGGGAAGAAGTTTATTTTTAGGAGAGGTCTTGTTTGGTAATGGTTCGTACAAGGTGGAACATAATTAATTCGTCTGTGTAATGTAATTTTTGTCGTATTATTAAAACAATGTCGTATATATTGTTGAAAAATTGGGATGCGATGAGATCTTCTCAACCGACGAAATAATTACAATTTTTTTTTCACATTTTGATTTTCTAGAAATTAGGATCACTTTAATTATATAAAATGATTAACATATAAATTATAATAAAGTGTGAATCTTAATTCGTATTTTATTCTAAAGCTTGATATTTTTCTTGTCATATCTCACAAATTGTTTTTGAATTGATTCATCTTAAACACTGTAGTTACATAAATGTCTAACTTCTAACGGTATTTATAAATCAAGTTGAGAGAACTCTTTAATTCTTACAGAGATTGCTAAGCAAGAAGTGTTAGCTTCGTTCAAGCTTAAATCTATTTCACAGCAACAAAAATGACATTTGGCTACCAAAAAATTCGTTACTAAATGTCCCGATGTCGTCGCTAATAGTCATTAGCGATGATTTATATTCGTCGCCAAAGACGTTGCCAAATCCCTGTAGCTGAAAATTATAGGCTACGTTTATCATTGCTAATAGTTTTGACCTATGTTTATTTTCATAGCGAAAAACTATTAGGGACGTTCTGAGAAATCGTCGCTAATAAATTTTGGCTATATTTTGTTTTCATAGCTAAACATTATTAGTTATGTTTTTAAAAACATAGTAAACACTTTTTAGCTACATTTTTGACAACGTAGCTAAAACTTAGATAGTTAAAAAGTTTTAGTTACCTTTTTTGAAACGTAACAAAATGTTTAGTTACGTTTTGTAAAATGTGGTTAAATTTTTAGTATGCATTTTAATGAAATACCATGTTAATTATAATTATTTGAGACATTTTAAATTCATATTATTGTATACAATATTTAGATTTTTTGTTAATTTATATATTAAACAAAAATATGATACAAAAATAATTGATAATTTAAAACATTGTATGTAAAAAATAAAATATCATTACATTATACCAACAAAAAGAATATTCTTCGTATACAAGATTTTAATTACAACTTTGACAAATCTTATAGAAAAATAATAAATACAGAGACTAGTTTACAAATTACAAATGTTGAGATTACAAAAAAACATTACAGTGTAACTAGAAAGACTCTAGGTTTGTTTATGTCGATGAGAACAACTTCATACATCAGCCATCATATACGAAAGATTAACCATGAGAATCATGAAAGCAACTTCGAGATCAGGAGAGTGCTTGAAATTATACATAATTAAGCTAGTTTGTTTTCAATTAGAAAAGAAAAAAGGAGAGTGATGGAATGAGAAAGTAATCTAGCAAAATATTCATTGAAAACCATTAAGTATCTTCCAAAGTACAACTTCTTTATCATGTAAGCACTCAATAATCCAACATAAGAGCAAAACAAAAAGCAAGTGTTATAACATATTTGTATTGGGTGCATTTATAGCTTTTCCAAGGTTAAGAATACTTTAAACAATAGGAGTAAAAAAAACATTCAAAATTAATTTTTAATTTACGCATTAATTCAAGTCTTCTGCTTTGTCTGTTCTTATAGGGGGAGTCAATACAATGCCTAGCTTTTTCTGCAAGATTTTGGAGTTAAAGATGCAACATGGAACATATGATCACACTAACTTTGCATTAGGAACGTTGTTACCTAGTAAAATTATTCATCTTTTTTGGTGGGCAAAATATGGATTTGTAGAGCTTTCTGACCATAACATGTTAAAGAAGTTTCTAGAAGAACCTGAATTATAACACACTCATAAACAAAGAACTCATAAGATATTGAAATTATTAACCTTTAAGACATCAATCCAAACAAGGCTACCTAAAATTTAAAAAAACCATTTAATCCATTATAATTCTATTGGTCTACTATTCCAATTTAGGTTAATTGAACTTATATAGGAACAATCTTGAAGGACACTTTGTAAGAGTGCATATAGTTAAAGTCGTTCCCTTTAGATGACTTCGAGGAGCAAAGATAGGCAAGTCCTCATAATAAACAACTGTAGATTGCCTGTGGTGGAGATGAACTCCAGGTGTATTGAATAATTTATGTTAATGAAAAAAATGACGTAAAGGAGTCTAGAAACATAATCAATAAAGACAATCAATCATTTGAGATGAAATAACATGTGGCATACCCCTCCTCTTAGGAATGCATTAATTTAATTTCACCCTAAAGTCATTTCAGGGATAACAAACTATATAGGTTTGTATTTTTGAGTAGTTGTAGTAGCTAGGTCCCACTATGTCATGGTTTCTGAAATTAACAGTAGAAATAACAAGATGCTTTTACAACAAAAGTGTGTTTACAGAGAACTTCATCTTTGCATATTCTTTTTTAGAATCCCAAAAGAAATGACATCGATAGCTCAACAAATGTATTTGAATGGAAGAGGTGAAAACAATGGTGCATCTACTGTATGCTATATTGAACATTGATCTATACATACAAATGTAGATCCTAGGATAAGGGGCAAAATAACATTAATTAATGTACTATATAGTTTTAAAATTTTAATTAAATAGTGGTATTTCACACAAGAATTAAAGAAACTTGGCTTTTCTTCCTAATAACAAATTCCAGAATTGATCAATTTTCTTTCTGTAAGTAGTCCTTAAATTAGCCTCAAGCTGAGCTTAGTCGTTTAGGCAAGCTTAGTAAAAGTAGGCAGCCATCAAATGAGAAAGTTGGTTATACTTTTCACTTCATAAACTCACATCAAAGAGTACATAAGACAAGATCCTCCAACTATAAGATAAATATCCTAAATTTTCTTATTGTTTAACGTATCTTGTTCGTTAACCTTTCTTTTCTTCTGAATTACTCTGAAGTACATATATTCTTTTCCCCCACTATTCTATGATTAATCTCATCAACATATAAAAAACATTAATGTTGCAAACTAGTAGCGACATGCACCTCCAAAGAGTTATCAACAAAAAAAAAATTAATTTGTAAGTAAATATGAAGCTTTCAATCAAAGAGTTACTAAACAGAATGTAAATGTCCTTGCCCTACACCACAAGCAACAAAAAATTACGAACGTCATTAAACAAATAATATAACTCGTTATATATACAGGCACTTATTAGAAGATATCAAGTTTTTCTGAGGACAAGCTTACTAATAAGAAGGTAAAGAAACCATATAAAACTCAGAGTTACCTTTTAAAGAGTGTAATCTTGTATCTTTTCACAAAGCCTATCTAAGAGCTCAACAACTCTCAGCTTGCTAACTCTATTTAAAACATACACACAAACAATTAGCTTAAAGATTAGCCATCGATGAAGAGTTTCAAATTAATTCATAAATATGCGATATGTATATATAAGGGCAGTTAGATGTTGCCTGGGTTGGGTGAAGTCCCTCGGTACTTCAGATTTTGGTAAAGATGGGAGTTCGGGTTTTAGAAACTCCCATTCTGGAATTCCTTAAGTTTTGGTAGCTCAGGTATTTCAACCATTTAAAATTAATGAAGCCATAAAAACATTAATAGAAAAAGAGAGAAGAAAGAAACGTAAAGGCTAATTCACTGAATAGAGTGAATCGAAGAAAGGAGATATCGTGGACTATAGATCGAGAGTGTAGCACCCCACTCTTGTTGGGCACCGTTTCCAGAACCCAACCCTCTTGCTTAAAACATGAACGTGTACCTATAACCTTGATGGATATTTTTTTCATTGGACCCTTATTAGAACTTATCAATTCATTTTTGTTCTTGTAACAATCCAAAAATTCACTCAAAATTTGTGCAATGGTGTGCCCATACATATCGGTCACCATGCTCAAACTCATTTCTCCTGTTTGTGAACAAAATTTGG
>JANZLH020000100.1:678869-691654 GCA_026770325.2 Erythroxylum fimbriatum
CATCATATATAACATATTTCTTACCTAATCAAGCTTCCAAATCTTCTAAGCTTCAAAATCTCACAAACTCTCTAACTCCCTCCACCATACACGATAATCATAATCATCTTGAGGGGGTGAGGTTTATTTTAATGAACTAAAGGAAGAGAAAGCAAGGTGAAAGAGATAGACAAGATGAGCAAAAAAAACAAAAGGAACAAAAAAGGGAGAGCTATGAAGATGGGTGGAGGAGAGCCAAAATAAAGCACCAAAACCCTTGAAAAATAAGAGGGATCGTGGAGAACAATAAAAAAAGGGGGTCTTTTAATGTATTAAAAGTTTAAGACATGGTTAGGCAAGTGACACTTGTCACTTGCCACATGTCTCATGCCTTAGATGGCTTATTTCCAATCAAATTTTAGTTTCTACCTTCATTTTCTCCTAAATTTCCGATGGCTCAAAAATAATAAATCCTAAAGTCATGTATCTAATTTTTCCATTGCCATTGGACAGTAATTTCTACTACCGGTAAACAATTATTTTGCCCCTTGACATTTTTCCTAGTCCAGAAATTACCCCGAAATTTTAGAAAAAAAATTCTAAAATTCTCCAAAAATTCAAAAACCACAATGATCCTCTCCAACTCAATTTTTTATGCACACAAATCACATTGTTAATAACAATCACATTTATTAACAATTATACCGGGAAATGTCATGAATGCATGTACAATTATTGTTATGTGCAAAGATTCACTATTTATGTGCATGTGCACCTTATGTCATGCATGAGCATGAGATGTGTTTTCCCAATTTCTCTGATTGATCTCATGTGTACCAAATTTCTAGGGTTCAAACCCTTTGTATAGAAACGGGATGTTACAATTTTTATGCTCTAAACTACATATAAAGGAGACACTTAAGGATTTGTGTCTCGTGCGGTAGGTTCGATATTCGGGAAAGTACGATAGTCACTCTTATTGAGAATTTTTTAAATAAAAGTCTGAAATAAAGTTTAAAGACAATGTTTTCAATAACAGTTTGTGATTATTTGATTGTGCGTTTGGTTTTTTACATTTATAACTGATTTTCATGCAAATTGTGCCCATATAAAATGTGAGGATGATATAAAGATGTATCCCTTGTGTTTGTGGGCTTTCTAGGGTACTGATGAGGTTGTAGTCACCAAAATGACAAGTCAATATTTTGGATTATTTTGCTCACATGTTGGGGGGTGTCTCTAGCCTTATGTTTGGTTATTCTGCCGAAAGGTATTGGCCTTACATAGGGTTTTGAAATGTACATAAAGGAATTAGATGGAGGAAAGTCATTGCTTAAATGATCTATTCACCTAAAAGCGGTAGTGTTATGAGAGTTGATGATTTGTACTCAGATCGCCTTTGTGTGGAGGTCTAATCGCATATATTATATATTCAACCCAAAGGTGTTTCATAATATGTGTGATCGGATTCTCTATTTAGATACTATTATTGCTGCTATCTTGTATTTAAACTAATTTTTACATTGTCTTTTCTACCTTGTAGTCACCTTTTCTATAAACAATAATGCTGTTATGATTGAGATCTTAAATGGTTTCAATTTCAAGAAGTGGAAGAAGGATGTGGAGTTTGCCATGGAGATGGCCGACGTCATTATGGTGATGTACATCGAGAGACCTTCTCCACTTACTAATATCAGCTTAGAAGCTGATAAAGCACCTATGGCGATCTAGGAGTGGTCAAATAGGATGTGCTATTTGACCATTAAGAGGTCAATCCTAGATCATCTGCTGAGTGGATTACTGGATACGACCATAGTGAAGGAGTTTATGGATGGCATTTCCCAGAGATACAAGGTGTCTTCTCTCGCGAAACAGATCACCTTGATTAAGGAGCTATTCTCCATAAAGAATACAGGAGAAGGAGGCGTTCGAGAGTGCATTATCAGGATAGTTCACCTTCAAACTAGGCTAAAGGCACTTGATGTACCAATTCCTAATAACCTCGTAGTACATTAGGCACTAAATACTCTACCTCGAGAGTTTGAAATGTTGTCTGGGACATCAATGCCTTGATTTCCTGGTATGTTGTAGCCAAGGAGAAGATTAAGATTTCTTCTTATACAGCCATATTTGCAGCTGCCAAGGCAAAGGGAAGGCTAAACTCTAACAGCCTAAAGGTAAGGATAAGAAACTGAAACCCTCTTCGAAGATTCAGGCTGGACAGTCCAACATTGCTAAGGAGTCACATGACCTAAAGGGTATAAGGTGCTTCTTCTGTAAGAAGAAGGGGCATAGGAAGGTTGATTGCGAGAAGTACAAGTTGTGGAAGATTAAGCAGGAACTATCAGGTAACTCCTTGGCCTATATGATTCATGAATCCAATGTGGCTATAACCACTTCATGTTCTTAGTGATTAGAAAGTGGAGCTTCTAACCATGTTGCTTCCATAATGCAGGGGTTCAGATCTAGGAGAAGGCCGACTAAAGGAGAGGAGAAGCTGATGGTCGGCAGCAATAAGGAGGTGGATGTTTTGTATGTAGGAGATGTAGGTTTGAACCTTGATATGGAGTTTGTATTAGTTTTATGAGACACATTTTATATACCATTTTTTAGACAGAACTTGATCTCTGTATCAGTTTTGGATAAAGAAAGCTATCATTTTGTATTTGATACTTCGATTGTAAATATTTCTATCAATGCAAGACATGTCAGAACTGTCTTCTTATCTTACGGATTATATATAATGTGTCTTACTCCTAACAAAATGTGTGCCTCTTCTTCTGTTTCTGAACCTGTTACTCGAAAGAGAGCCTTGATAAAGGAAACATCGTGCATGTTGTGGCATAAACATCTTGGCCACATTTCCAGGGAGAGGGTTGAGAGATTGATAAAGGATATCATTCTTCCAACTCTGGACTTCAGTGATCTAGAAACATGTATCGATTATTGTAGGGGCAAGTTGACCAAGATAAAGAAAAAAGGGTCAACTAATGCTTCTAGTTTATTTGACCTTATACATACAGGCGTTAGTGGTCCCTATACAGTCATGCTATGCAATGTTAGATATTTTTTGACGTTTATAGACGATTATTCCTGCTATGGTTATGTGTTCTTGCTTAAGGAAAAGTATGAAATTCTTAATAAATTCAAAATATTTAAGATTGAGGATGAGAACCAGTTGGGAAAATCAATAAAGATTGTCAGATCTGACAGGGGAGAGGAATACAATGGCAAACATGGAGTGGCAGGACAAAAAAAGAGTTTGTTTACCAGGTATTTGGAATCAGTTGGAATAGTGGCTCAGTTCACTATACCAGGTACTCCTAAGTAAAATAGTATGGCCAAAAGGTGCAATTGCACCGTAAAAGACATGATGAGGTCAATGCAGAGCAGGACTAACCTACCTAAATAACTTTGGGGCGAATCCATCAAGACAAAATTGTATATCTTGAATAGAGTCCTAAGTAAGTCAGTACTAAAGATGCCTTTTGAACTCTAGGTTGGAAGGAAGCTAAGCCTTACACATATTCGTGTGTGGGGCTGCCCTGCTGAGGTACGTGGATGATATCTCACTCGTGTCAAATGATTTGACCATGTTGCATGAGGTAAAGCAATTATTGGCCAAACATTTTGACATAAAGGATTTAGGTGAAGCATTTTTTGTCCTCAGTATGCAGATTCACTGGGACAGGTCCGTTTGGGGTGATTTCCAGGCTCGAGAAGGTCCGTTTAACGGACCTAATGTTCGTTTAATGGACATGGACTAGTTTGGGGGCCTTTTTAGACCCGAGAAGGTCCGTTAAACGGACCTAATGTCTGTTTAACGTACATGGAGTGATCTGGGGGCCTTTTTAGCCTCGAGAAGGTCCATTTAACGGACCTAAAGTCTGTCTAACAGACATAGGGGATACGAAACTCCCTCCAAAGCCTCTCCAATGATTCCTACATCCATTCTAACATTACTTTCACTCATAATCTTCTCAAATTCACCTCTTCTAGTACAATATCACTTCATATCAGTTCAACCACTAACCTTGTTTCATTAAATCATCTAATCTCTACTCATTTGATTCATCAATGCCATTAATTCTTATCATTTACTATAGTTGTCTTGTATATACATCCTATGCAGCATCACCACTTATAGTGATCATAATTCTCAACTCCGATATCCAAAGATTTCATACTTTATACCATTGGAAAGCTAAAAGGATAAGTTAAAACTTTCAAGAAGATAACTTTGTCTAATTCAGCCTAGATTAATCTAGTTTTTCCCTAGAAGTCATAACACAAATCTTATCCCTATGAAAACTTGAAAAGGTGGTATACACCCTTTGAGAATCATGAGAAAAACACAATCATATTTCATTTCCATCAAAAGAAATAAATGTTTTACAAAGCTTCAATGGGATTTTCAGGCCACAATACATCAATGTCTCAAAATCTCAAAATACAAAAGATACTTGAACAATTAATACTTGAAGTGTGACTAAAGCCTCTTGTTTGCAAAGTCTAACTTAAAATAAAAAAGTATGCCTAATCGAAGCAATGCCTTGACTCTCTTTCACTCGATCTCTTGCTCATCACCTGAATAAGGGAAGGAGAGTGGGGGTGTGCTTAAAAGCTCGGGGTAACAGTTTATAATCGATAATAAGCAAAATCATTGAAATTATTCATTTGTCATAGAAAATTCTTACTAAATTCAAGAAAAGCATAGTTCTTAACCAATTCACAACAATACAAATCATGTATGCATCAACTTGACAATTCACAGATGCAATGCACAACAAATGGCTCGAGAGTTCTATGAAACGAAACGAAAAAACCGAAGTTTACACCGTGAACAAAACAAGTCCAAATTCTCAGGATCTCGAGGCCTCAAGCGGGCAGCTAGGAGAAGGCTATAGGTTAACGTGAATATGACTAACGAAATGAGTTCCTCTCTTGCCCAATCATAAGAAAATTTATGCTTAATTCATTTCCATACATTTTCATATTCTCATTGCTTTTTCCTCCTTTTTTTTTCTTTATACAAAATTCCATGACACATTTCAATGGCATGACATGATCATACATCACAATGCGTTTTTCCACATTCACATAAATTCAAATCCAATCAATTAAGCATATACACACATATAAGCAAATTCTTTAAATCATTTAAAAGCAATATAAGCAGATTTATGAAGTAATTAAAATCATTTTATTCTCTTGATTTGAAAAAACTTTAATGGCTCATTATTCAATTATAAACATGAAACCCACCTTGATTTCCTTGCTTATAGACTTGCTCAAAGATATCTATCCCCTTGCTCTTCGATAGGTTTCTCTTGATTTCCTAAAACAAACCAATCTCCCATTCAATTCCAATTCAATAAAATCCCTAAAACTTTAAAATCACAAAAATGAAATAATTGCCAAATTGGGCTTAACATTAACTTACCCATGGTCTATCTAGGTTAGAAAGACCAAAACATAGTTTAGAAACCCTAAAAATCAAATGGGTCTCTCAAATCATTTTCTTCCAACACAAACCCTTCATTCTCTACACAAAACCCTTTTTCTCTCTCTAACTCCTTCTCTAACAAGCAAGAAGAAAAAAGATGACTTACGTTAACAAATCTTCTTCCTTTCTCTTCTTTCTCCATGATTTTCTATCTTCTCCAGCTTCTCTCATGACTCTCTCCTTTTTCTCTCTTTTATTTTCCATTTTACATTGCTTTCTTCTTCTTCTTTCTCATTCTCACGACTCCCTCTCTTCTTCTTCTAATTCAAGCCACATTTTATTAGTCTTTCCCACTTTTACCCTTCATTTATCTTGTCCTTCCCATTATGCCCTCTTATGTCTATTAAAACTAACATCTTATACTTCTAACTCCTTAACTAAAGATTATGAAAAAATTGAAGGAATTTGATAATACTTCCTTCTAAAAAAATGTTCCCCATTGTCTTAAGTTTCTAATGGCACCAAAATCATTCAATTTGGTTCAAAAATCTGAAAGTTATGCCCCAAATATGTTTGGACTGTTCTTATATTGAAATTGTATTTTGTGCTCAAATTCCATCCGAAAATGAAATTCTTAGAGACTAAATTAAAACTCGATTTCATCAGACAATTTGTAGTACTAAGTCTCTAATTTAATCCAAATTAAAAAGAATCTCGTTTGTATAACTAGAGAAAAAGTTATGGCTAAAACACCGAAGTATACTCAATGAACATGTTTCAACTACATTTTCTAGTTTTTAAATTCTAACATTTCATATATAACCTATCTTGTACCTAAACCATTTCTTACCTCATTTCTAATTCAAAAATTCTGGTTTTTCTTTACTCATAACTAATTGCCAACAATTTCTCATTTAATATTTTTAACTTCCAAGAAGAGTTTGGGGTCCAACAATTCTCCCCCCGTTAAAGAATTTCGTCCTCGAAATTCTTACCTGAATGATCAAACAAATGGAGGTAATGTTATCTTATGTTTTCCTCACTCTCTCAAGTAACTTCTTCACTCAAATAATTTCTTTCAAGTGACCATAGTCAATAGACTCACTCGGTCTTTCAATCACTCATTTATTCATTCACTTTCTTAACTAGGTCCTCATTATGTTTCAAATTATTCACAATCTTTTCACTTCCTGTGTTGATAACACCAATATCATATCATATCGATGTTTCTTAGCATATTCACATATAACACATTATGAATCTGAGATATCCTTGGTAATAACACTAACTCATAAGTCAATGGTCCGATTCTTAATAACTTTATATGGATCAATACAATTCAATCTTAGTTGCTTCTTTATCCTAACCTGAGCACATCTTGCACTCAATCTAAGCACACCTTGGGAACATGATACCCTCAGAAACATTTCATCCTTCGTTTCATAATTCACCTCTCTAAAGTTTCAGTACACTTAACTCATATGTCTATCTCACTGTATTCCATACCTTTGGTGTTGATCCACCAAATTCATTTATTTTTTCTTGAATCACTTAATTCCTAATACAAATCAATTTCACTTATCAATAACATCTCCAATCAATTCTGGCTTTTGACCATCTTTGGCCCTATTTATCCAAATAAAGAGGCGGATAACTCTTTTTGTAGTATAACGCCTCACGGTATTTTAATGTTATCACTTTGATAATGATTGTGATGCTTATAGTCAATCAAAGCTGTACCTTAATCTCATGTTCCAATGAACTCAAAAATATAAGCTTTAAGCATATCTACAATAGTCAAGACTGTTGGCGACTCATAGGTGTGGTCATTTGCTTTTACCTCCTTAGCCATCAAATACTATATCGGCGTATTCCTAATAGGATGTAAATCACAGGTTGTTATTTGTGCTTTCTCTAGTAATTTCTTTGCTCAATCATCTTTATCGGTATACATACTTCTCATTTTGATCACAAAGCATCATTTTCCAATTCAAACTCAGAATTCAGATCCGTTTTCAGTTTCTCAATAAGATTCTCAATTTCTGAATCCTCAATTTGGGCTTTGTTAATCTTCCATGTGAAACTAATCTTAAATTCCATAGCAAATAGTACTTTGTTTGCCCTAAAATTAAACTCCACATTCTATGATCCTTTTTGCACTAGATCTGATAACCTCAATATCTAAATTCATGCTTCACTGCTATTAGGATTTTTGCTTAATGTATCAAATACAACACTAACTTCACTGGGAAATACTCATTTGTATCATCCTAATCTTTTCGTACTTCTAACTATTGTATCAGTCTTGTATTCAATTCTCTCAACTCAATAATTACCTCAAACTTTAATGATCTGTATATTTATAAATATCCAAGATGTTTTTGTACATATAATGCCTCCATCTTTCAAGCAATCACTATTGCAGCAAGTTTCAATTCATATATCAAATAATCAACCCATGAGGTTTTAATTGTCTCCATGCATATGAAATCACTTTATCATGTTGCATTGGATTTTATTCTAATCTCTTATACAACATCATTGTATACTATAAAATCTCCAAATCCAGATGATATAATTAATATTGGTATTATAATTTCTCAAAATTCTCTTTACTTTCATTACTCATACGATTTACATGTTTTTTCTTCAAGTATTCAAACTATTCTTCTCAACTTTTCTAATACATTTAAATATCATCAAATTTTGCTTGGATCGCTTTAATCTTTAATACCATAGTGCTGTTGGGGCATTTATTAACTTGAACAAATATTTCCAAAGTTCCATATGCCCATGATTAGTTCTCGTAATTCCTTAAATAACTAATTCCTCAATGAGGTAACATTGTCTCACGTTATTTTCAATTTCCCAATTGACTTACCTTTCTTAAATAACTTTCTCCATTCTTTAGATTTCCTCATATTTCACATTGACTTATTCTAATGTTTGCTCATTCATACAAATTTCAATTTATTTGCAAACTCAACTTCTCGTGTTGGCAATACATTTATCAAAATCTAATTTATATCTCCTGTGCATATTCGTATAGAATATAATGTGGATCTAAGTTCTCCTCATATTAGCAATAGTGTTACCTTAAGTTCCAAAAATCCGCTTATGTAGTTGGATACTTTACATCAAACAAAATACATACATTCTCATCAGTATACTCTAACTCTTATGCTTATATCTCTACTAGGGTTATGACTCTAATAGTCACTTTTGATTCATTACATATTCATTTCTGATTTGTTCTTTCATTGATCATTCTTAATATAAACTATCTAATCTGCTTAACCAAATTCAATGAAATTCTTCTTTGAAAGAAGATTTCTTGCTTCTATCATCTATATTATTCATGCAATCTTTATCAATCAACTGTTCATCATCAATGCTGTTTTAGCCATTCTTAACACCTCAATATGAGCAATTTCAACTATTCATAATATTTCAATAATTTCAATTCCTGTCACACTTTACGTGATCAAAATATCCTTTATAATAAAACTGAATGAAATAAGAGGCATATTCGTTTACTCTTATATTTTAGTATGTACCATCAAGATCATTACATCTTATATAAAATCATTACATTTTATTCAATTCCAATTCAATAAAATCCCTAAAACTTCAAAATTACAAAAATGAAATAATTCCTAAATTGGGCTTAGCATTAACTTACCCATAGTCTATCTAGGTTAGAAAGACCAAAACATAGTTTAGAAACCCTAAAAATCAAATGGGTCTCTCAAGTCATCTTCTTACAACACAAACCCTTCATTCTCTACACAAAACATTTCTCTCTCTCTAACTCCTCTAACAAGCAAGAAGAAAAAAGATTACTTACCTTAACAAATCTTCTTCCTTTCTCTTCTTTCTCCACGATTTTCTCTCTTCTCTAGCTTCTCTCGTGACTCTCTCCTTTTTCTCTCTTTTCTTTTCTATTTCACGTTGCTTTCTTCTTCTTCTTTCTTATTCTCACAACTCCCTCTCTTCTTCTTCTAATTCAAGCCACATTTTATTAGTCTTTCCCACTTTTACGCTTCATTTATCTTGTCCTTCCCATTATGTCCTCTTATGTCTATTAAAACTAACATCTTATACTTCTAACTCCTTAACTAATGATCATGGATAAATTGAAGGAATTTAATAATACTTCCTTCTAGAAAAATATTCCTCCATTGTCTTAAGTTTCTAATGATACTAAAATCATTCAATTTGGTTCAGAAATCTGAAAGTTATGCCCCAAATATTTTTATACTATTCTTATACTAAAACAATATTTTGTGCTCAACTTCCATCCCGAAATTGAAATTCTTAGATACTGAATTGAAACATTTCATCAGACAACTTGTAGCCCTAAGTCTCTAATTTAATTCAAATTAAGAATCATCTCGTTTGGATAACTAAAGAAAAAGTTATGGCTAAAACACCAAAGCATACTCAATGAACATGTTTCAACTACATTTTCCAGCTTTTAACTTCCAACATTTCACATATAACCTATCTTATACCTAAACCATTTCTTACCTCATTTCTAATTCAAAAATTCTCCTTTTTCTTTACTCATAACTAATTGCCAATAATTTCTCATTTAATAGTTCTAACTTTCAAGAAGAGTTCGAGGTCCAACACTTTAAGTCTATGTCATTTTGACACATACAATTTATTATGGATATCCATAAATTTAACATGACATAGGGGATATAAGTTTTCAATCCCATAAAGGTATTCTCTAATGTAGTTTACCATTTAGTTGGTGAACATAAAAGTTTTCTCTAATACTGTTTAGCATTCAGTGAGAGAAAACAAGTTTTCTGTAATACTGTTTAACATTCATTGAGAGAAAACAAGATTTTTCTGCTGCAGTTTAGCACATGCAATTTGGCATAAAGTTGGGAAAATTGAGACCGACAAGCGAAAAAGATACGTTTTAGATCATGCAGGTATAATCCTAGTTTGTCACACTCTATTTTCCCATTCATGTTAGTGAGGTATTAGATATTCGTGATTATATTAGACTTGTGTCCCACATGACACATGTTTGATATTTTTCAATATCGAAACCCTTGCAGGACGGAATGTTGGACTTTCATTACCTTTGGATCAAATGTTTTTAATTTTTAAAATTTGGTATCAATACAGTAGTGTGACTTAACCGATTTGTAAACTTTTTAAACGTGAGTCAAAACTGCAATTAATACTTGTCCAAGGGAAAGAATGTTGGACAATTTTGTCCTTCCTCATAAATTTGGACAACTATTAATCTAGAAAAAGATAATAAAGTGACCCAATAAATAATCTAAATCAATGAGTTTAAGTCAGGAGGGAAATGGATCCCGATTAGTGTGGACCAAACCTGTCATATCGAGTTTGTGATGGGAAAGCCCGATATGGAAGCTATTATTTTTCCTAGAATCATGTCCCTAACGTAGTAGACAAAATCCCAGTCTCTACTTTTGATTAAAAGAATTGAACGTCAATCTTTTTAATCAAGCAATTAATTGAATAAAAACACAAACTAGTTGCGCACCTAGCTGTCAAATTAAACAATCAAATAATGACCCAGAAAAATAACTGATACTTGACTAAGAAATTGATTGAAATAAATAACAAAAGTCTCACAACAAACAAAATTCAATAACTAAGATTTCGTAAACCAAGAAATAAAAATTTAATTACCAAACATCCTATCTATTCTAACTATCACTGACTGACGCTGAAACTATTGTGGGCAACCTCAGACTTTGATCTTTTCTCTCACGCCCTTCGCCAGCTTTTTCTTCTTCTGCGTTACTCTCTTATAGTTGTTGCACGCCGTCCAATAATCTCTAGCTTCCAAAACTTCACCGCCGCAATTTCTGTTAATCCTCATGCGTGAATGCCCTCAATTTTCTGTCACTTCCCAGCTGTCTACATCTCACGCGTATCTCTCCCGTGCTAGCGTGATTTTGTTCAAGCCTCCAATGTTCCTAATTTATTCAAGAGCTGCTTCTCCATTGGTCCACGTCATTTTCTGTCTAGCTAATTATTTGTTTTGTCTCATTTTTTCCACTTGGGCGCTGTTCCTCTCTGCATGCGTTACCTCTTGATTTTATATTGTTCTCCTGTGCTGTCCGTGCTTGTAAAGTAATTAGCTGCTGGGTCCTCTTGATAAGACAATTTAATATTTCAAAGCTTAACAACCCTCCAGCTGTGCTTCGGTCACGCCTCCTCTCCTCTAAGGCGCTACTTGATTTATTTTGCCCATTTGCCTGTTGCGTTATTTGTTTCCACTTGACAAATTTTTGCCTTATGTTCTCCACGTGTTGCCTCATTATTGTTCACGTTTTATCCAGCTGTTAGAGCTGCCGTCTGATGCTTCTTGTTGCTTCCTTGTTCTCACGCGTGTCCTACTTTATCCTCAAACGCTAGCCTCTCTTCATTTTCTGCGTGTGTCTCATCTGTTATTGTAGCTAATAGCTTTGTGATGTGACAATTTAACTCCCATATTTCCCTTGTGTGCATGTGTATCAGACAATCTTCCCTGCTCATTTATTCCTCCACTCTTGGTCACGTCCACAGCTCCCTTGTGCGTCAACGTTGATGTCTCCCACATTTGTTTGTATATTAATTCTCCAGCTGCCTCCAAGATGCCACGTTGCTTTGTTTTGTTTGTATGCGTTACTTGCTTCTTCCTTGCTTGTGTCTTCTATCTCATTTTTCCTCGTAGCTGATTGGGCCATTCCTCTAGCCTCCTATTTCTAATTCATGCGTTCCAATCCAACGCCGCCATCTTTGCTTTTAATTCTCCTTAATTCTCTGCTTGATTTGCGTGTTGTCTCTAGTGACCCTCTAATCATGTGACCATTTAAATGCTTTCCTCTTGTAATTCCTTCTGCTTGCGCCAACGCCACTCATGCAAATGATGTGACTATTTTACCCAACATTCAAAACCTGGTCTCTTTGATTTATCCACTGTAGCGTTAAAATTTCATCATGCGTTGACGTTAATCCTCTCTTATGCGTTTGAGTTTTTGTAGAATGCCACCACTAAAATTGACGCCACTTTAAGCTGCTTTCTGCTTTTTAATTTTCTTCATCTTCAACAAAGACAAGCAAAATAAATATTGAGAAATGACCCATATATAATGTTTTTAACTCACTTTATTTCCTTTGCTCTCAAATTATACCTAAAAAACAAATATAAATTAAAGTAAGTATTTTAATCATTTTTGTATCAATAATTGCTAAGTGAAATTAATTAAAAATATCAACAATTAAGCACATATCAATAGCACTGCACGATATTTGTATCTAAGATGTAATTGGTATGTCTGATACCTCCCGAGACTTAAGGTGGCTTGTTGGGCAAACCCAA